>PVIR01027271.1:0-23087 GCA_004026965.1 Petromus typicus
ATACCATTCTAAGATATGTAAAGAATGAGGAAGTGGAAGGCTGTCATCTTTCTAGGACAGATGTAAGTGTTACACAGTTTGTTTTATTCAAAGCTATAATTTTGTCATTGACAACAAATATCATCTGCTGTTTTGTTGTTTTTCCTTGGGCAGCAAATTGGTTTTTATAATTTTGAGAAAATATCTGTCAAATATCCAAAGAAATGAATGAATTTTGTTAATTATATTCTCTTTGGATAGTAAATAACATTTTTATGTTAACACACAATTGAATACCTCTATTATCCCCAAAATATTTTTCATATACCAGAAAAACTTTTTGTATAAGTCACACGATAAGGTGTTTACAGGCAGAAAATTAACAAAACTGATAATGTTTCTTCATCTCTATAGAACATCTTTACATTAAATTAGCTCTTTATGTTTGACAAGTGCTAGTGTACAACAAGAAGGAAAATAATGATCATAAAGGCTTGTCTTGTACACACGCTGCTTCTTTTCTAAGAAGATACGGTAGTTCTTAGTATGACTCAACCCAGCTTGCTTCTGTTACACAGTGACCTGTAACAAAGGGACCCACACCAACATGTGCTTGCGGAATGTGAGCTCAGTCATCTCAAAGTGATATTTTTGTCATCCTTACAAAAAATCTGGCAAAAAGTCATTTTAAATATAAAATTCCAATCTCTAGAGTGAGCAAACTCACATAAGGCTTTTCTCCTATGGCACTGTCTCCAAATTATTCTCCAGTCCAGGCACTCACAGATGTAAAGCTTACAGAATTATGGTCAAAGGAAAAGTTTCATTTGGGCATAAAAAAAGTAAAGGTCAACATTCTATTCCCTATTTTGAACTAGAAATATCCTGCTACTGCTTACTATAATTATTTCATTAACAACAAAAATTATCACTGTAAATGCTTTTGCATTAAACCTAACATATAGACATACTCAAACATTTAGCAATTTTGATTTGCATTTTATCTTAACAAATGGATGATATAAAGTGCTTATAAACCTACTGTTTTCTAATAGTAAGAAAGACTTTGAAGAATAGAATTTGGAGCTGACATTTTTCAACTGTGAAGTACTGGATCCAATTACAGCAACTAAAAGCTGAGTTTATTTTAATAGGATTTGCAGTAAAACAAGGCATATAAAAATCAAATGCATAAGCAAAGATTTTTTTTTTCCATCTTTAATCATTAAGCTACCAGTACAAATTGAGCCCGGAAGTTATTTCATTCCCAAAGGAGATCAGAGATTTAAAGAATTCAAGGGGATTAAACATTCGTGTTTGAGTGAACATGCAAAGTGTTTTTATGCTTGCTGTCATTAAAATAGTATTTTCAATACTTAATTTTGAATGCATATACAATGCTTTTACTTTTTTTCTAACATGCTGGTGTAGAACTCTTTACAGTGGTTAAAGGTTTGGGAGTGGATGTTTTCTCATTAACTTTCTCAGGTATTAATTTCGACATATGAAAAGCAAAGTGTGTAGGCTTTTTTGTTAGAACATCCTTCCTTAGAAATTTCTGTTTTTTATTATCCTGTTTACCTTAAATCTCATAATTTTAATGCCAGAGAAAATTATTAAGAAAGAGAGAAATACATTTTGTTGTGTGATCATACTGGAATCTAACAACCAATTCTTTAAAAATAACTTTCAAAGATTGCATGGTAGTAGAACATGGTGGCCCGAGTGCTTTAGATCTTTTACTCTATTGAAGTGTCTACTTTAGACAAATATCTTAAGATAATGTATATAAGTGAAAATGCATCTCTGTGGAAAGCTTTAATAACCCAGTTATTTTGATAACACAGAAATCATTGTTATATGGTCTTAGATGGGAACTTGTAAGTTCCTTTTTTTAAAAAATATGTGTTGAATATTTTCCAGGTACTAGTTGAATCATTGCACTGAAAGTACAAACTAACAGAATGTAAAAACAACGCTATTAAGAAAGGAAAAGTCACTGAAGGAAAGCAAGGAAAAAGCCTGGGGCTGACAGCAGCCAATTCCAAAAAAGCTCCTGGAATGTGCTGACAAAGGCCACTCCATGCTGCCATCAGGACTAAAAATAGCCGCGCGCTAAGCACGGAGCTAGGTGCATTACAATTTTTTCTCATTTATTTTTACTGTTCAATATATGAGATAATGTATCAGTTATTGTGTTCTTCTGCAAGTAACAGAAAACACTAAGTCAAATTGGTTTAAATATTAAAGAAATTTAATATCGCACAATAATTGGAATTTCAGAGATAAGGCCAGCTTTTTGGTACAGTTCTGTCGCAGGCTCGCACATGTCATCAGAAACTCACAATTTTTCTGCCCTTTTTCTCAGCTCAGTTAACCCTTCACCTTCCTTCAGTCTAGTCTTGTTCCTGGTTCACAGTGAACAAGTGGAAAGTAAAAGGCCGCGTGTTTAATTTTGTTTTGGGGAAACAAAACAACTCAGTCGTGTATAACTCTTTCCTAGGTATGACTCAGTCCCACTTAGATGATAACAAGACTAAAGAGCCTCATGAACCGCATTAGCATATTCAAGAGTCTGACCAGTGACAGCAGAATAACGTCTTCTTTCTTTCTCTACTTTTAAATTTTATTTTATTTAAAATTTAATTTAATTTAATTTTATTTTATTCCATTTGAAAAGGGTCGATCCTTAACAGTGTTGGGTGAACTTTCGGATAGAGATTATACAGGAGGTAGGTAGTCGGTCCAGAGATGAAAGATATTATTATTATTATAGTGATTTTACAAGTAGGCCATGAAGCAGATGAGTAACTTGCTGGGAGACAGATACTTTGAGAAAGAAATTTGGATTTAAATTGAACTAGTTTTCTTCAGACCATGTGCTCTGCATCAGCATCACAATTGCTGGATCTCACTAGCTGGTCCTGATCTGGTCCTAAAACTCTCTGCCAGTTACAGACTTAATCTTAACTCCAAGGGAAGAGTGAAACTATTTACGTAGAGAGGTGTGTCCTAATTAACACCTTCTGTTGCGCTGTTATTAAATCTCTTCTTTGCTTATGCTACCGAGTGTGGTGATTTCAAATCTTCAACAGCAAACAAAAACCTAGTTTTTATTTACAAATAAATATTTCAGCATATATTCCAGAGTGAATGTCTTATCATTAACTCTCAGGTATTAATTTTAATGTGCATAATGCAAAGTATGCAGATATCTAAAATTGTGATACATTTAGTTTTATTTGTATCCAATCTTTATTTTTTTTAAATTATGAACTTGACAAGAATATAAATTATTTCAGATCAACCCCTGTAGGTTTTTCCTCAAAGTAGTGATCCTGGTTTCTTTTATAGAAGACTCTCCTTTCGCAAAAGTGGAGCTCTTTGGACACTCGGTTTTCACAGGACTGTCTCCCTGTTAGATTCCAACATACTAATGTGGGGGATTTACTAACATTCCACTCAGTACAGTGTTTGTTACTTTTCCAGTTCTTGTATATACCTATAATTCATGAATAACATTTACTATTTTATGCACATTTTAAGATTTTATATATATTTCAGAAGGGAATTGGGCACGTTCAGTGTGGTATGGCCATAGACTTATGTATAAGTCAGATATCTGTTTTCCTACATTAACATTTGATATTTGTCCATGTTTTTATATAAATAAATTGTATTTATTTTGGCTATAATATCATTTAACTTTATTGATGTATAATAATGCATTGTAATGTTTTTCTTCTACTCAGGATTGCTACACAATTTTGCAAACATTTAATGTTTTTACAACTTCTAAAGCTTGTCATACTAAATGATATAAAAGTCTTGTAATGTGACAATTTTCAATTCTTTCATTTCTATTAATGTTATAAATTTTGTCATATATTTGTTAATCTCTGAATTTTTTCTTATTCTGTCCTTTTATTTTATTTATTTATTTATTTATTTATTTTTTGCTATTGTGGTGTATGCATATTTCTTGAGAGTTTTTTTAGAAATTATTTACTCTGCCTATTAATCTTTTGCAAATATTTTTGTACAGGCTTTACTTATCTTCCACTTTCTGATGTTTATCATATAGATTTTTAAGTTTAATGAATTCAAATTTATTAATCTATTCATTGATTTATTTTTTGGTGGCTATTTATTTAGTTTCTGCTCCATTTTACATACAAATCCAACAGGACAATGCAGTTCTCTATGGGCCCTGTATGTTCTTAATAACTGGGTCTGGAATACAAATTTTTGGTTGCTCTTTACATAAGCCATGCCCCAGGGACAAAGTAATTTCTCCCTATCATTTATAAAGGAGACAAATTCCTTGAGGTTAGTGTTTCTTACCTTCCATGTGAATCCATTGTTTGTAGATTCTAACCTATATCATCCCTCCCTTAAGAATTTAGAGGTAATTCCAGAGGTAATTTAGATCCAAACAATACAAATACACTAACATTCTTGATCCTTTTATATCATCAAACATAAAATAGGAATTTTAAATTAAAAAAATTCATCTCAGCCCCGAGTCTTATATCTTCTGCCAGGGGTCATTGTATTAGCATATAAGAAGAATAAAATCTTAATACCTGAGAGCTTATTGGAAGGTTCTAGCAGGGGAGTGCAGCTACTCTTATATTCTTGACTGAAGATATGGTCCTTCTCTATCCGGGGTGGTTGTCCTCTTCGACCAAACATACACCTTCAGAGAGGAACGCACATGGAGCGGTGAGAGAGGAAGGGGACACCCGCCTAGCCAGCCCAAATCAGCCGAATCAACCCCAGCGATCAATGGGGTGACAGATGTTGTAGCCAGACCGCCCTCACATACAAAATTCTAATTCTTTATAGGTGCTGGTGCATAGAGTATACCATAGTATAAAAGTCATTAAAATCCTTAGTCATAGAGCTGACCTTTAGCAGCAAGACTACAGTAAACAACAAAGCTAAAAAGTTAATTTTGTAGTGGAGAGGGAAAACCATAAGTTCTATGGAAAACATATTGCATAGGATCTTTGTTGGTTTAAACCAACATAAAATTTGTTACATATGAGGAATTATCTTGAGTATCAGTTGAGAAGGAGCGAAATTATTATGTCCTTTAGATGTACTTAATGTGTAGTCCTATCAACTTTCATGCTTTTCTCAACATAGAATCCTCACCACATTAAATGATCCTGTTAAATCCGGAAAATCATTTACATTATTTATTTTTGTCAGTTAGGATATTTTCATGGAAACCTATTCTCACAATTAATATCTCGGTGTCCATATCCTCATGTGCTCATAGATGAAGTTTTTGGGTGAGGACTGAATCATGGGTGGTGGAACATGGGACTTGATACCCATCAGTAGACTAGTTCACTACTGAGTTTGCTGCTAATTTCATGCTAGAACGAGGCATCTTGTAGGAGATGCTCCTCTATTCACTGCTTCTGGCTGCCATCTCATGAGCTGCTTCTGTTCTGCGGTGGCCCTCTGCCTTGGAGCCAGATGACTACAACTGAAGCCTTGATAGATGGAGCCAAAATAACTCTTTCTCTTCAAATGGAGGATATTGGTTGTTGTGTCCCAGTAACAGGAATGTAGCAGCTAAGATATCTCCCTTGCTTTAAATGTATGAGTAGACTGCTGAGAGAGCATTTTGACTTAGCAGCAGATAGACTATCCCAGAGTTCATGCTTTAAAAATCTCTATCATATTGTCTATTTGCTTATCGTAGACTCAAAGAATTACAGATTCTTTAAGATTTTTTTTTTTTTGCCGGATCTTTCATTTAAACATCTTAGTGACATTAACAAATCAGTAGATTAATTTTAGCTAGAACTTTTAAAGTAGTGCTGAAATTGAAAGTAATTACTTCCTATGGAAACTGAGTTAGTTTTCCTTCATAAAATTTTTTTAAGAAAATATATCCTCTATCCTCATAAGTGAAATAAATAGGGCACAGATAGGTACATATTGCATCTTTTCTCTGGTATGAGAAAATGAAGATGTAAATGAGTCCTAGCATTGTATGTTATATATTGTGAAATAGAAAATGCTCAATATAAAATAAGGTGAAAGGGGACAATGTTGAGATTGTAACAAAAAAGTAAGGAAACAAATTTTATGTACATGGGGGAGTGGTAGGGTGGGTAGGGCTATGGGAAAAAATGAGAATTAAGTTGTGTCTTATACTGGTACAAATCCCCATTATGGAGTGCAATCATGATGTGTATATTTAATGTACCAATAAAGATTATTAAAAAAAAAAAAAAAGAAAATATATCCTCACATCCAGAAGGAGAGATCAAACCCATGGGGATTAGGATGGCTTTAGTCAGGTAGTATTACATAAAATTGACAGTTACTTTCCCATTATGCTGGCCCGTTGAGTGGACACATAATGAAGACATACTCTTAAGAATTTTATTCTTTATATTCATCACTGAGTGATGATAGTATTAGAAATTTAGACATTTTTCATAAACATGTACTCTAATATGGGAGGAATGAATGCACGCATTGAACTAAGCACATGCTGATAACCAGAGACAGAAATGGAGAATGCACTGCAGCTGGAGCCTGAGAAAGCCTCCTTTGAAGGTACATCCTACATGCCTGTAGTTTCTCCCATGACTATTTCTGAGTATGACAAAGGAGAAATTATGAGGTTCAGCTCTTTGAACTTTTATCTGAAAGCAACAATAGTACATCTACATATATTTTTATGTCTGAGAATTCCTGGAGAAGTTGGTACAACTGAAATATTTGTAAACCTAGAGGTACAAAAATGATCTTTTTGGAACATGAAGGAATGACATGTACTGAGAGTTGGCTTTGATCTCAATTTCATAAATAACATGTTTTATAAAGAGGAAATGAGCAAGCTAAGCACATAGGGTAGAAATATAGCATGGTCATTGGTTGAGGTATGGATGGATAATATACGTATAGAAGACTACAAGCAATTTTGGAAGACTAAAATGATCCAGCTATCACTTTTGTTCTAACATTTACTAATTTTAAAATAGAGATTTTTTTTTTCTGAAAAGTTGCACAGCACCTTTTACAAGACTCGAGTTAATCTTTGCATCCACTTAAGCTTTAATTGATGTCATACAGAATTGTCTATATTTCTATTTCATAGATTAGAAAAATCTTTACAAATTTAGAGGGGTCTATTCATTTCATAAATTTCACATAACCTTTACTAATAAAAGCATTCACATGAAATTCTCACCACAAAATAACCTTTCAAATTTGTAAAACCATGCGATACCTGCTAGTCTATCCTTATAAAATGTGAAAGATAATTGTACCCCCATAGTAACCTTTAGTACTCTCATTCTACCATATCTTCCATGTTTGTTTCACATTAAATGCATATAGTGCATGTAAGTGGTAATAAATGAATAAGGATCCAGACATCACTGCTGTAAAACAGCAGACTTTGTTAAGGAGAAAATAAGAACATTCGACATTTTAATCACAGATTCATGGTGAACCCAGGTCTGATGTGAAGCAAAATGGAAAGCATAGGAAGTTGTTAATATTAGTATATTTTGTAAAACTCATCTAGCTCAATTTTAATAACTTAATTGTAAAAAAATCCTAAAATAAATAAATAAATAAAAACAGCGGGGTTTTTGTTGTGTGGTTTTTGTTGTTCTTGTTGTTTTGTTGTTTTGTTTTTGAGACAAGGTCTTGCAAGGCAAGCCGTGGAACCACTGAATTAAATCCCCAGTCCAATCAAAACATTTTTAATCATTATTGATATTATATTTTTAAAATGATTGTACATTGTTCTCCACAGAATATCCAAGATCAGTAAGAGGAGATATATAAAAGCCTGTTTTAAAACCAAGATAATAACTTCAGCATGAGAATTGTCCAACAATGTACAGAATTGTTATTCTATTCTTGAATTTAATACTACTGGAAATGGAAATTGTACAAGAAATGGACAATGACTAGAATTTCTCCAACACTCTTAACTGTTCAAGTTTTCTTTAGCATGTTTGTGCATTTCTTTTCAAAAAGAAAGTGACAATGATTAGGCACATGTTTTGTGTAATTTGCCACATAATTTTAAGGATAACTGAGACCCTTTGTCTATGTTAAACTAGTCCCAGCAAATAGCACTCACCAGAATAAATTATTTTAGTTTGAAATAAATATTTAAGCTGACTAAAATAGTTTTCAGCCATTTGCCAAATGAAATTAAAACAATGGAAAGTTATTGAACACAAGTTCTCCTAATTAAAATGGCAGGTAGTTTAATACAGTTCTTTTATTAAGAATATTAAGCTTTTAAACTTCCTTAAAACATATTTGTTTGCTTTTGGTTGTGAGTGATATTGTTAAAAACAATGACATAATGGTGCATACACTTTGATAGTTTCCATAAAGCAATCATTAGCTAAAGGTCAAGACTAATTACCGAAGGTTGCTTGAATGAGGTTTAAATTCTGAGTAGCTTTATTCATCATAAGTTATATACATATTTATTCTTTACAATGTTGCATACATAATTTAATATTTAAAGCACTTGCTGTCTTTGGGAATTTAGTTTGACATTTCATTCAGCAGCAAGTAAAACCTTTGTTTCTAATTACATTTTTCAAAAGTCTTGCTGTTCATTTTTCCACTTTCAAAATTATGTCTGAAATTTAATTGACGTCTTAATGAATACACATTTTTTTATCCTTTGAAAGTAAGCCAATTATAGAACCTTTCCTTAAAAGGTTGAAAGAAAAAAAAAGATTATAATTTCAAAAGTTCAAGAGAATAATAGTAATTTTCTCATAAAATAATACTGTTTAGAAATAGCATTTACTCATTTGACTTTCTGTTTAAGAAAGTAAAGCATTGTAAAGTATCACTTAGATTTTGTTTCTTTTTAGAAATGAAAGGCATTGGAAAACTAATCAAAAATAAAACTTTAGTAATATATTTTAAATCAAATTTTATTTAAATAATTATCTATTTTATAGTAGGCATAAGATTAAATCTAAATATCCTACTAAATATAAGCAGTTTAAATTTATAATTATACTTTCCACATCATTTTGAGGATAAAACAATTTGAAATTAGTTTTTACTTACTGATAACTTGTATTTGTCTTCTATATATGATATGGATACAATAAAAATAAAAATTAATTCTTTTTTTTTTTAATTATCTTTATTGGTACATTAAATATACACATCATGATTGCACTCCATAATGGGGATTTGTACCAGTATAAGACACAACTTAATTCTCATTTTTTCCCATAGCCCCACCCACCCTACCACCCCCCCATATATATAAAATTTGTTTCCTTACTTTTTTGTTACAATCAACGTTAATTAATTAATCTCAATTAATTAATTAATTAATCTCAAAATTAATTCTTATAACAAAATTTACATAGAATCAAATTGTACTGATAGTCAAATAATAGTTAAGAAAAATATGCTTACAGTTTAGACAGATTATCGTAGTCTTATTAAATGGTTTTGACCAATAGAGAAGTAGTCCCCAATAATACTAAAATAGCTATTACCGTTATATACACCCACATATATTTTAAAGTAGATAATATTAGTGATTCCTGAAGCCTGAAAACTAGAAAACTTTCTAAAATAGGATAATTTGAAATTGGTCTTTTTTTTCATTTCTTAGTAATATAGGAATGGGTTATTAGTAGGTACATTATAATTGCTTTCATATGTAGAGTAATTTATAAATTTTTTTTGGTAAATATATTATAAACATAGACTTAGATAAAATATGTTCCTAATACTTTACAAGTAGTCAGTCTATAACTTTAAATCTAATTCATTTATTTTTCTTTTATGCATTAAGATAATAAATATTTACTGGCTTCAGTATTAAACTCTGGGTTGGAAAATTAAATGGAAAAAAATTAGGTTTCCCATTGAAGAACTTGCAATATATCGCTACAGTTAAATTATTAAATTAAATAGGAAATGAGAGAAATCTGAAAAAAAGTTAGAAAATAAAGGCTAGATTCTTCAAGTGATATTTGAATGCAAGGTACATCAAAAAGATGAGGAAGTGTTGGGTTTTAGTGGGCATCTGATCAGTAGAGCTCAGGTATGGCTAACATCATACAATACTCGGGAAGCACACTTTCTCAATGACCTGATTTATTTGGCTGGGCTTTCGATATTGCAAAGCCTAAGTAATCTTGAGATAGCAACAGACTAGGATAAAGTAGTACAATGTGCAAGCATTTTGTGATTTTTATATAAATATATTCAAGTTTTTCCATGTGCACAAAGGGAGTGAGGACAGGATATGAAAGAACAATCACTGGATCATGGAAAGAGAGAAAGAATACTTATTGGAAGCTAAGATGTGGTTAAAGACAGTTCTCCATTTCTGTAAAGCACAGCCATTTCCATGTAGAAGTAGAAAATCAAGAGTGAGTTTTAATTTTTACAGTAAGAAAAAGATTAACAGATGCATAAAAAATTCACTGTAAATGTTCCACTTACATAAGAAAACAAAATGAATGGCAATAGCATATAGTTGACTTAGTTTTGTGGAAAAAATTAAAAGAGGAAATATCATAAGTGTCTTTCTCCGTGTGTGTGTGTGTGTGTGTGTGTGTGTGTGTGTGTACACTTCTGTACACCTTATGTTATTTATCAGAAAATAATGTGGGTCCTCTCAACATGAAAATCTCATGTCCCACCTCAACATAAGCAAATTTAAAAGAAGCTGATAAGATGAACTGATAATCCCACTTGGATGAAGCAATCAGCATTGTAGACTGGAGACAATAATTTTAACCCACAAAATGAAAAGTAAATTTTCTTAAATTGCATTCAGGCTTTATAGACTTGTATTTGTTTCTGATGTTAATTTTTCAGTTTGTGACTCAGTAAATATTGACTAAATAGCTCTTAGTGTGAATAAATAAATGAACAAGTAAAATAAACAAAAGGAAAGAGAAGGTAAAGTAACAATACTTTTAAGTAAGGTGTAAGCCATGTGAATTCTCCTTTAACTAGGAGCATGCTTGCCACATATTGGTACTCAATAAATATTTCTTACTTTTTTTTTTTTTTTTCAGACAGGGTCTTGATTTGTATTTCAAGGTGGCCCTGAGCTCAGCCTCCAACTCACATCACAGCAATCCTCCTACCTCTGCCTCCCGAGTGCTGGAATTACAGGCCTGAGCCACTATGCCCAGCACTGTGGTATGTGGTGCTGATTGTTGCTGAGCGTGAGTCTCCATGCCCAGTATTGTTATGTTGTTGCCCGGGAATTGAACCCAGGCCCTTGTGCTTACAAGACACATGCCGGAACCACTGAGCCAAATCCCCAGCCCTCAATAAATATTTATTAACTGGATGAACACCTGAGTGCCCAACTTCCTGCTCCTCAGAATGCAAAAGTACGAAGGGGCAGCATAATAATTAGTAATTATAACTTTGCTAACTGTGCCACTGGGCAATAGAAATATGTCGTGTGTAGAATATCTAGAAGTCTCTCAAAAGTATAAAAAAATTATGAATTGGCAATGCGTTCATCTTTATCAGTACATTACCCTGAGGGAACCATGGATGATTTAAATTTCCAGGATCAGGAACTGTTTATATATGTAGATGTCAGAGACAGAGAACGAGAAGTAGAGAATGAGAGATAGAGAATGAAAAAGATAGTATTTTATAAACAATAGAACATACCAGCTCTTCCAATTTCACACCCTCAATAAGAACATTACTAAACATTGCATTTTATATTGTAGTGCATCTCTTCACGTGTACTTTGAGAGTTTAGTTGATAATTTAAATATTTTAAGATTGCTGTATCTAATTCTACAGTTGTTATTCAGAGGAGATAGTAGACATCCAAACAGTAATATCATTCAAAGAATCAAACATCTTAAGTTGCTACATTTTGGTTGCTCCTTTTATAGAGATGTAAACACTAACGTGCTTTAAATGTCAGGTATTTCACCTTCTGTTAGAGCATCTATTATGTAAGTATTACCCAGCTCTTGGCGGTACAGTCCCCTGACAGTGGCCCTAAGGAAAAGGCACAGGGCCTGAACACTACTGTAATGTTCATTCTTTTCCCTCCCGACGCGAGGAACTACCTCTGGCTGATAATCATGACTTCCAAAGGAAGGTGAACCGCTGTGAGCCTGACACTCAGGGAGGTGAGGCAGAAGGATTGCACGTGTGAACCCACTTTGGGCCACTTAGCAACTTAGTGAGACCTGATGGGGAAATATCTAAAAGAGCTGGAATACAGCTCAAGGTGAAAGCCATTAGCTTATTCTTTATCTTAGAAAACAGGATAATTTATTGAGAAATACATTCTGAATTTTTACAGTAATTTTTTGGAATAGAAATGCTATAAATTAGACAGAACATGATTATATTCTATTAACAAAAATTAATTAAAGGCTGTTTTTACTAAATATAAGAAGCAGTATATAATTTTAAAATGTTTCATACAATTTTGTTTTTGCAGAATATTGAACAATTTCCTGATGTCTCAGTTGGTGAGCTTTTTGTCACTGCCTATAATTACTTCTTTAAGGTGAATCCTTAATATTATCAAAGGAAGACCATTTTAAGTTCAAAACTTATTTAACAAAAAGGAAATATACAGTCTTAATACAATTTTTGTTGAGATATTTTATTCAGATCATCACTTTTAATGACATTTTGTACATTCCTCATGGTATGTAAGTTTACATTATTTCAAAGTATAAAACCTAATTTAAAATTCCATACTGCCTAAAATGACTGGTTTGGGATGATAGTTTTACATTAGTGCTCCTTCTTTTCCTCTATTATGTAATTTACTAATGGAAGAGATAATTCTGTTTGGTATTTCCTTTTGTTTTAGTTGTCACTACAATATCAATTGTGAATACATGTTTAGGAGTAATTTTGCCCTTTAAGTATCATAAACATTAACAAATGCTGCTTGATTCACTTACATATTATATGAGAAAAGCCATGAAATTTTCCTAACCTCTTCTGTAGCCCAATAAATCACAAACAGACACGAAAGTTAAGCACTACTTCAGTGGAAAATCAGCAGACAGATGTAGCACACATTTCACACAAAATAATTCAGAACCTGTTTCAATTTATCAAATGCCTACTTTATCTGTCAAAACAATGTCCTTACTCAAATAAAGGACATTGTTTCTGCAGCAAGAAAAAGGTTCTGATGTATTGTTATCTGCAAATGGATGGTAGAATAATGGAACAACAGGCAGTGTTTCAAACTAAAAGATCAAAGGCCAGAATGCATTACAAATCTTGTTAAAATAAATGAGGGTAAGAACATAATTCCAATAAAGACATTTATAGTCTTAAACAATCTCTCACTCTTTGAGGAAGAGTATTAAAAGTGAATCCAAATCCCACCACAAACACCATAAAGTTGTACTCCTTCTCTCAAAAGGGTTTAGTATTCAAAGAAACAGGTGTGTTTCTGAGAGGTGAGTTTCTGATGTAAGCTGGACATTAGTACCTTTTCATGTGCTGATATTGCACAACGTCACAGAAATTGTTCATCTTTCTCTGTTGAATTTGTCAATTCCAGTGCTATTCACAAAAATTCTTAGTTATACAGTATCCAAGTCTAAAATATTTTCATATTACCTTCTTTAAATAAAAATATTTATTTTACAAAATTAGTCTCAAAATAAATAAGCATGTATTAAATGATCTTACTATATGAACATGTAGCATCAATAATAAATCTTTAAATTCTGAAATAAGACAAAATATTTCCTTTTAACCCTAACAAGTGGATTCAAATATGATTTTACCAATGGCCAGTGGTAAAGCTGTGCTCACTCAGTGTGCCTATTCCCAGCCACCATCATGATCAAACACTTGCATATCATCTTGTCAGCTATTGATGATGATTCTTCCAGCTTAGTTGATCTGGAGCTGATATACCACAGTAGAACCTACACATCTGTCTTGTGAAAGATTATAGGCTGTTCTTTCTCATAGTGCAGGTATTTGACTTATTTAGTTTTCTTTAAATGTAATCACAACTTTCATTACACAAGGTGTATATTCTTAGAAGACACACTCTTGATTCTTGTCTTCTTAAATAATCTTTGAATTGATAATGAAATACATTATTGCATAATCAACAAATGATGACAGAAGAACATGTAAATGCATATAGTCATAAATTCCTATAGTTGAAGTGGCTTGAAAAACCACCAGGAAGTCATTAAATTCACATTAACTAGATCAATTATCTGAGAATAACTCCTCAAATTAAAAAATGCTTTTTATTTGCTATGTAACCTTGATTCTATTTTCTGTCTGACACCTGAAATTAGAAGAGAGTTATTAAGCAATTTCTTCATAAAACTTGTTTTCCTCAACTAGACCAATAAATAATTCAATTTAGAACGACATTTTTAAAACAGTGTAAATGAAAAAGTCAGGAAAATGTTGGCTTTGAGTAAAAATTATGACTTTTCAACAAAAATCCTTTATTTTCATCAAATCCTGGGTTAAAGGATGTCTCTTTGAACAAATTTTCTGTTCAAACTATTATATAGATTCCAATTGGAAAATATAAATTTGTATTCCTTTAGGATATTCAGAACAAAATCATCTAATCAGGTGTAAAATTTTTCCAAAGTGTTTTAAAGGATAATGTAACAAAAAATTGAAGAAAGATCAAATATCTCCTACTTATGTGATGATTGACTGTGCTGAGCATTAGAAATATAAATATTTCTAAGGCTAGAGCCTATTTTAGGGGGTGTAACGAAAATGCAATTAAATTTAATCTCTTTTACATTGTGCTATTTTCATAGTCTAAATCACAGATGTAGATACTTTTTTTTTTTTTAGGTTTTTTGAGACAGGGTCTCGCTTTGTGGTTCAGGCTGTCCCTGAGCTCAGCCTCAAACTCACATTACAATCCTCCTGCCTCTGCCTCCCGAGTGCTGGGATTACAGGCGTGAGCCACCACGCCCGGCACTGTGGTATGTGGTACTGGTTGCTGCTGGGTGTGGGTCTCCACACCCAGTATTGTTATGTGGTTACCGGGGAATCGAACCTGGGTCCTTGCTCTTGCGAAACAGGCGCCGGAACCACTGAGCTAACTCCCCGGCCCCAGATGTAGATACTTTAAGTGAAAATAGAACAACCTTTACATATTTTAAAAAGAATTTATTACACCATAAATATTTTACTGTACACATTTTAAATGTATTCAAATAAATATAAATGAACGCCATTCAAGAACCCACTTGAGTATCTGTCTACTGAAGGATCATGTTAATGTGGACATACATTTGTCCAGATAATCACATATTTTCCCATCTGCCTACCCTCATTCTTCTAATCAATGACAGTGTCTAAGACATAAAACGTTGTTCAAGCAGACTTCAGCTCACATTCTATATTCATTTCTTTTGAACTATATGTTTCTAAACAATGATAAACTAATTATCAATAATAAACGTTCAATGATTGTTCGTGCTGATTCTTGCCCTTATTCTTAGTTGGGAATACAATGTCATTCTTCTGAACATTGATTTTTGTAAATAGACAAGTTGGTCACAGGTTAGATTTTACCTGAACAACTTATCATCTACATGAGTTTGAGAAAATTCTTTATCTCTTGTTAGCTGAATTTTCTTATGTAGAGAGTAGAAAAATAGCAACTATGCATCAGATTAATGATATGCTTAAATTTATGTAATTAAAAAAAACAAACTATAGAGTATCAATGCTCTACCTTTTTTTTTCTTTGTTTTCTGAAAACTTGGAAAGAATTTGAACAACCATTAAAGTTATTTTCCCAGCACAAAGGCAGTTGTCTACCACACAAGAAGGTGTTTTGAGCCCTGTAGTCCCATAGATGGGAGCAGAACTGACCACAGCAGCTCGCGCTCTTCACACTATTCTATGCCAAGCAGTCCTGAGGGGCAAGACAAACTGTCCATATTCATCTTCCTTCAATCTAGTTCCTCAGAAAACGGGTTTTTTCATAGGAATCTTTAAAAGATATTAGTTCGCAGTAACATGAGAAATGAATCACCTAAGACATCTATGCTCAAGGCATCTATTATAAGTCTTCCCCACACCCAAAACAGGAAAATGACTCAACATCCGCTCTCTGGGGACATGATCCACAAGAACGTGGAGAGACTGCAGCTTCGGTGAGTTATATATTAATCCATTGCAAAAGTAACTTTCAGAAAAACATAGATTTATCAAATTAACAAGATAAAATTGAACTAAAATTAATTTTAAGATAAATTTCCATTATTTCAAAGTTAAAGAAAACCAGTCAGAAATATTCTAAATTTCCCTTCCAGAATTATATCCTAGAAGAGTGCTGCTACTTACGTTTAATAAGAAGAACATGAAGAGCAAAGCAAGGAAACCAACGCAAGGAATGACTGTCTAGAGCGATTCTTATTTGTACTTCGGGTCAGTAACTGGATAGGTGACTCTGGAGTTGTGCACGGAGCCTACACAACAGAGATAAACTGTAATTTGCATAGTGAATTATTATTTGATTAACCCAGATAACCTAAACAAAAGGCAAAGTTTGATTTTTGGTAAGCTTAGAATGTTTTGCATTTTACTAGAAACTGATCTTCAAATATTGTCATTTAAAAATAGTAACATTAAGTAGTTCTAGCAAATAAAAATATTTTATTAAAGAAAGTTGAAATGAACAATTAAAAGTTAATATTGGGTATTGTTTAAATTGATTTGACTTGTTAAGAATACAAAATTGGACATGTAGCATAGAGATTGCTCCAGGAATTGCCAATATATACATATACATATATACATATATTATATACACATGCATATATATGTATGTATGTATATATGTGCATGTATATATATCCCACATCTTTAAAATTCCTAGCCACCTTTTTGATAATTTTGTCACTTAGCATGTTTTAAATTTCTACGAACAACGCTCAAAATACCTTCAAATTTATAAAAAGTTAATAACCTGAGGACATTTTTTTCCTAATGAATGGGGAAAATGTGACTGTCTTAAATGTAAAAACATTAATGATAAATGTATACTATCCAAGTTTCTGATTAATATGAAGGAAACATTAACAGACTAAAGCTGCTGTAATAATGTAATGATTTAAAACAACAGAAATGCCTCCATAAATATTAAGTCAATAACTTTTCTTTGTAATATAAAATGTTCTTGGCACACAAAATTAATATGATTTCTTGCATGTAAATTACCATATTTTAAACAAAAGATATCTCTAGAACCATTTTAATCTTTGCTATACTTTATATATAGTACTTTTAAATACATATGTCAGTGTTGACATATTTCAAATAAAGAAAATGCACTGTTGTAATTCTTTGCATGGTGTTTTCTTTCAATTAGCCCTATCTTTCTTTTTCTAAGCAAACAAGATGGCAATTTACTCAAAGTCAGCCCATAATAACATATATCAGGCGGAGCTGAACAAACACCACTGCTCATGCTACACCTTTTAAAATCAAACAATTTTAAATAAAAGCAAACAGGAACATAAATAGTGTTTCCCTTTGGAATTTGTCTGTTGACAGAAAAATGATAAAAGTATAAAAATGGTTTGAATTTGTAAGGAAGTTAAATAATTCAGGAAATGTTTTATTAACTGATAGCAGAGAGAACAGGAATTTGGTCTTCACATTATGCAGCAAAGAAAGAATACAATATATGATATATAGCTTACTTTTTTAAATAAAGCTCTTCCTAACTGTATTTAAATTTCACAAGATAGCTGAAAACCACAATCTTATCAAGCATTTACAAAGGTAAAATTCTGTTTAAATAGCCATTCTTATCTTTGAAATGTTAGTTGCAACATTTCCAAAGTGAATGAAAAATTATTCAGTGCATAATTTTTAAAAAAATCCTGTGGTTTGTATTTCCAACATACTGTAACAGAAATTCAAAGGAAATAGAGTTTAAAACCACACAGAGACATGTTTTTCTCTCTAATAGTCATGTGGAACCCCTGCAGCTGTGGCAACTGACAAATACTGTGCATAATTACTTTTATGTGAAAAAATAGAATGCTATTATCTCCAAAATATTATTATTACCTTTTTTTTTTTTTTTTTTTTTTTTTTTTTTTTTTTTTTTTTTTTTTTTTTTTTTTTTTTTTTTTTTTTTTTTTTTGAGACAGAGTTGAGCTTTGTGGTTCAGGCTGGCCCTGAGCTTAGCCTCAAACTCACATCACAGCAATCCTCCTGCCTCTGCCTCCTGAGTGCTGGGATTACAGGTGTGAGCCACCATGCCTGGCACTGTGTTATGTGGTAATGGTTGCTGCTGGGCATGAGTCTCCACGCCCAGTATGGTATGCGGTTATCGGGGATCGAACCCGGATCTTTGCGCTTGCAAGATAGGGGCCCAAACCACTGAGCTAACTCCCTGACCCCCCCTCTCCAACATATGATTGAACAGATACATGCTTCATTATCAGTTAGACAAATATAAGAAAGTGCAATGAAAAGCATTCTTTTTTAAAAAAATATTTATTGGTACATTAAATATACACATCATGATTGCACTCCATAGTGGGGATTTGTACCAGTATAAGACACAACTTAATTCTCATTTTTTCCCATAGCCCTACCCACCCTACCACCCCCCCCATATACATAAAATTTGTTTCCTTACTTTTTTGTTACAATCTCAACATTTTAGCATTCTTAAGAATAAGGTCTTCAAAGTGAAAAAAACAATTTAAATAAATGGTTAAAATAAATTCTGTATGTTAAAAATGTCCTAAGTTTAAGAAAAAAAAACTAAACTTTCTTATGAAGTTTGATTTTGATATTGTGTGAAAAACTCCTTAGTTTTCAAATATATTAATATAAAACCATATTAATTTCCCACTGCTCCCAAGAGCGTGGCATTAATATTGAAAAATTGTGGAATTATATACACTTAGGCTGGGATTCAATATCTTCTTTTGATTACCTACTTGACAATTAGTATGTTATTCTTATTTTTTATCCTCAGTTTCTGTTTTTGGCAAAACAAGTAAAATAAAACAGCTACGGTGAGAATGTTTTGATAAGTGTGTGTAAAAATATCAGATTTAGCTACTCACCTTTTATATTCATCTTAGTTTTGTCTGAATCCTGAACAAGGCTTTCTCATAATAAAGATCAATGTTAATGAAAGGAGGTAATGACACAATTTTAGTAAACAGTATATCATTGTTTTTATGATCTAGGATTTTGTTTTATTTTTTCACTCTTTATTTTGTTTGCTGGTTTTTGAGACAGAGTCTCACTGTTTAGTCCAGGTTGGTCTTGAACTTACTATGTAGCTGAGCCTGGCCTCAAACTCACAGGAATCCTCCTGTCTTCACCTTCTGAGTGCTCAGCTTTTAGCTTTGTACCACCACATCTGACACAGCCTTGATATTTTAATTGCAAAATTTTTCTGACTTGTCAAAATATTTATAAGATATTATTTTTAAATCTACTAGACATATTTTATTACAAAGTATAAGTTTTGTAAAGGGTGCTGTTTCAGAACTAGTGGCATTATAACAGTACATTTTTGTGGTATGAAAAACTTGGTACATCTCTTTTATATATTATATAGTCAAAGTAAGAGAAGAGATTTAACATCATTCTGCTCCTGGTATTAAAAATCTTAAAATATAAGAGAGAAAAATTTAAAATAATTCAGTTATAATATAGTCACCATGATATCATTGAATATGATGAATCATTGGAAATAATTATTAGGTAAGTTAGGGAACTACTGTGATTCTTGGAAATACAGTTCATTAGTAAATATTACAAGAGGATTTATTTTAAAGGACAAGTTTACAATTATAAATACTTTATTCAGTTACTCCATTAATCAGATATTAAACACCATCATGCATTCAATAACATACAAAGGTTTCTGAGGTAAGAATGCATGTAGGCAGTTTCAGCAGCACATTGGTGTGATACCTACCATGAAAAATGAAAATGAAATAGTGTTCATAAGATATTATGGTAGATTGATTGGCACAGTATTTTCTTCACTTCAGTTTTACGTGTTATATATATATATAGATTTTTATAATAAAAAACAAGAGAAGTATATCTAAAATCTCTAAAAAATAACAGGATGACTATTTTTGTTGTGCCACTCATTTTGCTTGCACAGATAAAAGATTATGTAATTAATCTATAGTTTTATAATTACCCATGCAACTGGCTATCTCAAATACTAGTTGCATAGCTAATTCATCTTCATATAAGTTTTTAACTTTCCAGGTGATTGCATCTTGAGCCTGATTTTCAGTGCCAACTAAAAAGGGAAGATTTTCACAGATAATTTTGTAAACTCTGATATCTTTGGACAAAACCCAAAAAATAAGATGATGTGAACCGTATAGCTAGACCTGAATGTATAGTTAAAAATATTCTATTGTAGAATGAATGCATTATTAGGTTGAGAACAGACTCTGCTGCAGAAAAAAAATATTTATGTGAAGAAATCATATATAAAATTTTTTGTTACTTAGGGTCAAAGTAATAAAATGTGGAAGTAGGAGAGTCCACAAAATTATCTGCCATTGTTTGAATTGGCCCATGTGACATTAAATCTGTTAATGAACACATATTTTATGAACCTGTGTAAAACAAATGTTTAATTGAACTATTCATTTGAGCATATTCTCTACAAATTTTGCTTATACAAAGTAAACACAATTATCCAGAAATATATATAGTGTTTATGATAGAATAATCTAAGAAAATATGTCATTTTATATTAACTATATAGAATTTTCTACAGTGTTTCTCAAGAAAAAACATGATGGGTTTAGGGCAGATAACTGTGCAGATCATCTCTCTTTTCAGTAAATTGCTTTTCATTGTTGTTGAATCTTTAAAAATGATATTCATAGTTGGCAAGGTGCACATTGCTAGGATCCCAGTCCTCTGAGAGGCCATGGAAAGATTGCTATTTGCTACACAGTCTGAAGCAAAAAAGAGATGTTTTCATAAATAATTTTGTAAACTCTTTGATATCTTTATACAAAAACTAAAAATATAAGATCATATGAACTATGTAACTAAACTAGTGTGTACCATTGATGATATTCTAGTACAGGAAAAATGTCCTGTTAGATTGAAAACAAAACATTCATGTAATAATAAACAAATAGAAGTAAGTATGATTGTTTTTCAGATTATTCACTCACTCTAACTTAAATTATTTCCTCTGTATTAGCCTTTGGCTTTTATGAAAAAAGGTAAATACATACATATATATATATATATATATATATATACACATATACATATGTATATGTCTATACATATGTATGTATGAAAGGTATATACATATATATGTATGTACATATACCTTTATATATATAGTATATGTATATAAATACATAATATGTGTATAATGTTAGAAATGAGTTGCATTATAGAGTGTTATTGCTCTTATAATTGTACTTTCTAATAGACTGCTAGTTAGACTGCCTCCAAGAAGTCTCTTTGCTTTCCAATTTGTTGATACATATCCACAGCATACTGCTAAGCAATGTAGTTTAAAATCTTAGAAAGAAAAAGTTAAGAGTAACATGTCTTAGTTTGATTGACTTCACATAATAAACATTTTAATCAAAGTACATAATCCAAGAGATTTGCCCAGAAATACTAGAAGTATTGATAGGAATAATAATGAAGATTTACTGAATCAAATACAAAAAGGAATCATTGTTATGTGTTTCGACTTGACATTATGCAAGATGTTTATTTATGAATGTATTAAACTTATCTACAAATAGTATGCCATTTAGAATTTTTATTTGAAAAAATAAAGAGAAAGATATACATTTTTCTGAGTGCTTCTTTATGTGAAGAGTATAACACACAAAAAAACTTAATAACTAGCTTAATATATCTTGGGAATTGAAAACCTTGATTGAATGATACCTGTTGTAAAATACAAATAGCACTTCTAACATCATAAAATCTAGACTATCATAGAATATGGTCCTACTGCACCCTACATGATTGGTCTACATTTTCAATTGATGTCTGCAGCTATCATATCAAAACTAAATGCAAAAGAACAAAAGTTAATTACATGCTTTTAATTATTTATTTTACAAATATTATCTTAATGTAAATTGTTCTAACATATACACTATTTGGAAACTTTTCACAATAGTTTAACTATAAAAACTATGAGATACACTTGATGATATAAATATAAAGCAATAATAAAATAAAATATAAACTTTTGAAAATGCATTTATAAAATATTTGCCATATAGTATCACTAGATTTCTACTCTGAGATCCCAAAACTGCAGAGCATGTGTATGTGATTATCAGACAAATCTGTACTGGCAATCATATATCTTCCAAAGCAATACTCACAGTGACACTAAGTACTATAGTATTTGGAAAGATATACAGTAAAAGTGATTGCTTAATGACAACTTAAAATAAAAAATTTCTTGCCTAATTAAAAACATGATAATTAATAGCATCCATGTTGAACTCTCCTAGAGTTCGCATCCACTTTGAGTTACAAATCAAAATGTAGGAAAGTCCTGTGCCTCTGTAGGTGTCCCAAGGATAGAATCAACTAGTGATATATGATTTGTTCAACTATGTTTTATGAAAAAATAATGAAATTATTTTGTGGTTATGTATGAAAACTGAAACCACCTTCAAATATGATCCTGACCCAGACCCAACAGATGAATGATGTTATTGCTGTCTTGATGATTATACTTTGTCTTCTGATTTACTGAAGTAATAAGGATTATTATGAGAGATAATTCTGACATTATAGTAAAATTAAAAGGAACAAACAAAAATCATGGGTTCACACAAATGCTCACTTATTACTCATAATATCATCTAACATCAGATGATGTCTAATAAGGTGGGTAGAACTGTTACATCCCAGGTCTACACGAACTTCTGAATGTTATCAACTCTGGGAGATGATTTGTGTTATGAAGACTATTTTAGCCTTACTTTAATCCAGTTTTACTTTTGTGAAGTTGTGGAGAAGTATCATTCAAACTACTGAAAGCAAAATTTAGACAGTGTTATGGCTTGTGCTTAGATACCCCCCCA
>PVIR01027272.1:0-23080 GCA_004026965.1 Petromus typicus
AAATCAGTTGCAAAATAAACTGATTTGTTGATTAAGCTTAATGCTGACCTCCCTACATCCACCATTCAGGGGAGGAAAATAGAGTGATTATTTTTCTTTTTCCAGTGCATCATTTCTTCAGGATCTGGGCTCCAGGGGCTTTTGTCAAAGCTGCAGACATTCAAGAAAGGGCAGCACAGTAAGGAAGTTTGTTAAAATCCATCCTGCCTCTAACCTTGAGATTTCTGGGAAGTACCAGGGCCAGTTCTGCCTCTGACTGTGGCACCAGATGGAAGCTAATGACCTTGGGGGCAGATGGAAGGTTTTAAAGCACAGAGCTTAAGCAAAGGTAATTGTGAAAGACAGGACAGATGGGCGGAGGGTAATGGGAAGGGTGCATTAGTGCGGTTTCTGCTCTGTCACCCTTCACCCGCAGAGCCCAGCCTCTCCTTGTGCTCCCCAGAATCCATTATCTCCCCAGGATGCCTCATTACATGCTTAGTGAGAGAGAAATCATGGAGCCTCGCCATTGGCTCTGAGGAGGAGCAATTTAAGGAAAACATTTCCCAGAAAACAAAAGGCAGATATATAACAAAAGACTGTTGAGCTAACAGTGAAGGAGGAAAGCTTTCACAAGTGAACTTTTGGCTGAGAAGTTCGCTTTGTTCACAAGGAACTGATGAACTGGATGTGGAAATGATTTTGGTGGTGAGCAAAGATCTATAAATGTGTGCTTGGGAGATAGCATTTCTAAGAAGGGTAAAAATCCATGAGAGAAAGTTCACTGTGGTGAAGCTCAGTGAGCAGTAAGAAAATCCAGGTTTGTTAGTTATTAAAACTAACACCTAGTGGGCACTGACAGAGGCCAAGTAGGTACAAGGTTAAACGGCACTGGGAAGAAGGTGTTGTTATGGCTCATCTTTTACAGGGAAGAAATGGGCTCAGGGAGGCGCAGTAACTGACCCAAGGTCATGAGGTTGGAGGGGTGGGAACAATTTCCCACTCCAGGGCTCCTGTCTGCACAGTCCTGGCTTTCGCAGCTGGTGGACACAGTTGCCACTTCATCCCTCCCTGCACCATATCCATGAATCTTAACATCGCTGCTGTTGTCTCTCAACGCTACCTTCTCTGCGTGTTCCCTACATGCCACCTCTTTCTTCCCTCCTTAGTGATTTATTTATACTATAATCAATACTATCAAAATATATGTGCTGTGTTGTGCTGGAGGCTGGGGACACAGCCGTGTGTGAGGAAAGGGCCCTTTTTCCTCAGAAGTGATAGTTTAGCTAACCGGATGTCCCGTGGCCTGCACCTCTGGTCCGGGCTCCCGCTGCCTGTGTTGTCCTCCTTCCTTCCCTCAGTCGCCTTTCTTGGCTCTCAGCTTTGAGGAGCCCAGAGACAGCAGCTGGAGGGCCCGAGCCGCTGCTTCGTGTGAGGAGGTTCTCAGAATTCTTCCTAGCATTTGTTTACCCCACAGTGTAGACTTACAGGGTATTCTGAGAAGCTCAGACACCAGGTTGAAGTCCGTCTTCAGTGAGGTGCTCTGAATGCGTGGAAACTCAAGGCACTCACTTTGCTGAAGAGTAACCAGCTTTTGCTCTATCTGGAGAAGGAAAGTGACGGGGAATTCAGTGGATCAAGGGTTAAAAACCTATGCTGGAGTCCGTCTGAGTTTTCTTTCATGCTTTGTACATAAACAGGAGGTGTGAAAAAGAATACAGGGAATGTTTTAGTTTAAAAATTATTGCAGTAAATCACATACCTCTGTTAACCTCTTCAGATGACCCTGCTGAGTTTGCACACATTTATTCCCAAACTCTTGCCACCCTCAGAAGCAGTTCTGCAAGTCTTCTCTCATGAGGGTCTTTAGTTCCTGTCATGGCTGCCTCTGTGTCCTGATTGGTTCAATGCGTGGACCTTTCATGGTATTTTTACTCTGGGGAAGAGTCAGGAGACTCCTGGTGCCAGGCCCGGTGAGTGAGGTACTTTCACTAGCCTGCCTGTTGGATGGATGGCACCGGGCAGCAGCAGCGTTCACTATAGTTTTGCTCAAACTTTGTTTGGAGAGGAGCAGCACTCTGAGAGAGATTGATGGCAATGTGCCTCTTATTGTGATGCACTTTGAACATTCCCTGTATATTCTCGTCATGCCTGTATGTGTATCCGGAGACATGGAGGAGACTGAGGATGGGAGACATCTTTCTGCTTGCTCAGGAAAGAGCACACGGAGCCAGGGAATCTCCCAGGGCAGTGATGGTGCTGAGGGTGACCCTCACCAGGGCTGGGATGCCACCCTGTACTTTCTCACAGAGGGTGTGTGCCCTGGTGGACAGTTCTCTGGACTCACACAATGGGTCGCTATTAAGAACAGAGTTTAGGGCCAGGACTTAGAAAAATAGGACACAAGATTTCACTTTGTCACGAACAGTCCCTGCTCCTGTGCACATCACCTACTTCTCTGCTCCAGTTTCCTTCTTCAGAACGGAAGTAGTCATGCTGCTGTGTTTTCTTTCTCATTTCACTAACTGACTAAATCGATTAAATATAGTAAGTCATTTTGAAATACTCCAGTCAGAGGCCTTAGCAATAACTAAAACTGACACTATCTAAACTCTGCTTTAAAAGCTTTGGCTTACAGGATAAACCATAATTCACATGACTGTGGAGACCTAGCTGGACCCTCAGAGTTGGTATGAAGATGGTTTTCAAGTTAGAATACTTGGGCCAAAGAAGACACAGGAAGTGGTACTGTTTGAACTTCCTTTACTGAAAGGGAAGCAGAAAAGTCTGGGAAATGAACTGTCATTATACCTGTGCAAATTTCTTTCCAGTTCAGATGGAGAGTCCAGGGCAGTAGCACTGATGCGAAGCCCATCAGAGCCGGCTCCGTCTTTGGTTGAACATGGTGTTCCAGCCTTGGCTCTGTGATGTAGGGAACTTACCTATCACTAAGAAGTCTTCAGCTGCATGAGTAAATAAACTTTTTTTTCTCTTGCTAATCTGTCTTTTGTCCATTGACAGATCCCCAGAAACTGAATCTGAGTTTGGAGAGGAGATATTTTGTTTCCTCAGTGGCATGGGAGACTGAACACAGGGCCTTTCTATTGAGCTACATCTCCAGCCCTTTAAAATAAATTTATTTAAAATTTTGAGACAGGATGTTGGCAAGTCACTCAAAAGCCTCAAGATCTTCTGCCTCTATCTCCCAGAAGGCTGGATTATAGGCTTCTGCCATCACGTGCTGAGGAAACATATTTTCCTTCTTCTAATAAATTCCCTTATCACCCAACTGCAAGGTCATGTCCCTTCCCACTCCAAGTAGCTATAGTCTCATTGTGCACATCCCACTAGAGATCCGATTCAAACACTTTTTTTCATATATCTTTCCAGGTTTTCCTTGGACTGGGATCCTCAACCCTCCTATGTGCCCGGATTCAGACTGGCTTTGTATCTCCCATCCTTCATCCTAACGACTTCTCTGGGAGGTCAGTGAACTTCAGTGATTGTTATTGCACAAGCTATTCAGCTAATAGGAGCCCTGATTTCCTCATCTCTTGGCTGGAGTAGCACTTCCTGGGGGCATGAATTCAGGTCTGGGGAGGTGAGGGGTAGGACAGCTGCTGCCCAGACATGGTGGCTGATGAGTCCGGGTGAGAAAGTAGTAGGACAGCCTGCACCTTGGGCTACTATGCGTAAGATGGAAAGCTAATGTGTGGTCCTCACATGACACGGAGAACCTGAGATGCTGGAGAAAGCTCTGCTGATGGCCACACCTAGAAGGAATCAGCTCTTCTGGCATTTGTTGAGAAGTGGCCAAGCTGGGCTGTTTCAGGGTAGATCCTGAGTGTCCCCCAAGACTCTGCACTCAGGGGTGGGGCTTTGAGAGGTGACTGGGTCATAGGGATGCTGTGCTCAGCATCAGTGGATTCATTCTTGGGTGAGTTCACAGCTGCATGTGCTGTCAGAGGTGGTCACTCGGGACACGACCTGGAAAGGCGGCTTCCTCTTCCTGGCCACCATAGATTGAGCACCATACCCTCTTCCATGTCTCTCTGCCACTGAGCCCGATGACCACGGACTAAAACCATCAACCAAAACACATCTCTCCTTTCAGTTGTGGGTGAGGGAATTTGGTCCCAGCAAAGAGAAAGTAAGACAGACAGGGCCTTGGAGGTGGGAACTGCAGATGCCCAGTGCTGACTAAAAGCAGGAAACCTTCGGGCATCTCTGCCTTCATTTTTGAATCTACCTCTTTTATTGCCTTGAAACTTTGAGTCAGTCCTTAATCCCCTCTGCACGTGTGTATGTCACATAAGGAATATTTGTCTACATACTAGCAATGTAAGGTTCCGTCACATAGTTTACCTGACTGGCCTCTCTTCCCTCTTCAAGACTGAGGACATCAAGGTAAGAATAAGACATTTCTAAGACTTGCAGGGACATTCAATTGCCGACTTTTACAATGTCCTATGTCAGATCTGCTGTGTGAGCCTAGATGTCAATGTCACAAGTCCAAAGTCTTCTCAAATTACCTCACGATGGGGACCAAATATAACCCCTCAAGAATAACAGCTCTCCTAGAAACTTTCAGAAACAGTCCTGCGATAATAACCAACCAGGCCACAGCCTGACCAGGATTAGCAATGCTATCAGTTCTACAAACCCCGGTTCTTGCCTTGATTTCCTTCCCCATAAAGCATCAAAGTTCCTGTCAGCCACTCAAGGACACAGCTGAGCTATCACCTAGCATGGCCAGGCTAGTCAAAGCCCACCTTTGCACAAGTCTGCTTTTTGACTTATCTCATGAAGAGTGACTTTTTATCTCTACAGGCAACTCTGGGAGGGTGACTGGCCCTGAGGAAAAAAAACCCAAGGTAGTGGAAAGGCAGGCCAGGGTGTCAGGTGTGGAGGTAGAGAGAAAATAAAGAAAAGCTTGCCTTCCTTCTGGTAGGAAGCTATAGCTCTAGAAGCCTTGGGAGGTGTGAGGCTAGGCCAGTGCTCCTGGCAAGCCTCTTGTGCCAGGCTCCATCCCGGGCATCTTTGCAATCTAGGTGAGGGTCTTTGAAAATGTGAGGGATCAGAATTTTCTTCTCAAACTTGAGGTGGTGTATTCTAAGTAAGTGAGGTAAAGGGTAATTTTTTCCTCAGAATAGACCTTGGTAGGATTTAATGTGACCTTTGGGGGAAAGCCAAGAACCAGAGAAGCAATTCTCTCGGGACTTCAAAAGAGCAAGTCTGGGGACTTTGAAAAGCAGGGGCATGTACGGGGGCACCGCGCCATGCTGGTCTTAGCCAAGCGGGACAGTGCTGAGGCTTGAGTGTGGCGATACGGGACCTGGAGGGGGCCCAGCTGCTGCCAAGACCACGGAAGCGAAAGACCCAGTTCCGGTTCTGGTAGCGGCTCTGTCTCCAGCAAGCAGAAGGCTGCAATGGGAAGAACAGCAGTGCAATGCAGGCTCTGGAAACAAACGGCCCAAATGAACGCGATTCACGCTCTGGAACTTCACAGGCCGCAGGTCAGGGCCAGCAGCTGCAGGGGCAGGGTCTGAGCCGACCCTCAGGCCGACTTCAACAGCCAGCAATGTGTAAAAAGCATATTTTAGTCACGTTGATGCACATGTGTGTGTGTGGGAGGCGGGTGCTAGGAAAAAATGGCACGCATCAAGCCCCTGAGTTCTAAGGTGAAGAGGAGCAGGTTCATAATTGCAGACCAAAGAGCTTTTTCCTCCCCTGAGGCTGAGCGCTCACGCAGCCATTGTTTCTTCTTCAGACACCGACGTGCAGAGCGCTGCTTCAGAACATCTTTATTAGTGCGGCGCTGCTTCAGAACATCTTTATCTATTAGTGTGATCATTGCGGCTCTTAACGTTTCTAAATTATACCTTTTATAATTTTGTTGTTCTTTTTTGTGCCAGGAAAGTCTTACACCGAATGTTAACTGTAGCAATTACTTTATCCGGAAGAAAAAAAAAGCTGGACTGACTTTTCTTTCCAAACCTTGACATAGCCTGTTGGGTATGTTGCTACTACCCCAGAGCGCCACCTGCCGGGCGTTTCTAGGTACTGGTGCTAAGATAGCTACCTGCCCAATTTGGCCAAAGTTCCAAACCCGCTTACTTTGTGGTGGTGGTGGTGGGGGGGGGGGGGGGATGAGAGGTGGTAACGGAACCTTTCAAGAAGCCCTCCAATTACTGGTGACTGCTTCTCTGGATTGAATTATAATGATCATACAATAAAGGGGCCTCTCTAGTATTTAACTTGGAGACTCCCTGGGGACATCACTAACGATCCAGTCTAGCTGAAAAAGCCGTCTGACCCTTTCTCTGAGTGAGTAACTGTACTCAGTGTTCCACTGAAATTCAAGACTGTCCAGAACTCGTGTGTTAGCTGTTAATTTCACTAATTATCCAAACTGCACACCTGGCCTTCCTTTTCAGGAGGGGATCCTCATACAACAAAAGAAAGAAAAAATCAAGATAAATATCATAACTTTAGCAAATTACTTTCTTCTTCTTTTTCTTTAACTATTGGGGACAAAAATTAGGGCCTTTTCATTGGGCTATATCCCCAGCCCTTTTGGAATTTTAATTGTTTTTGAGACAGGGTCTCGCTTTATAGTTCAGGCTGGTCCTCCTGCCTCTGCCTCCCCAGTGCTGGGATTACAGGCATGAGCTGTCATGCCTGGCATGGTGGTATGTAGTGCTGATTGCTGGTGGGTGTGAGCCACCATGCCCGGCATTGTTGTATGTGGTGATCGGGATCGAAATTGGGACCTTGTGCTTGCCAGGCAGATGCTGGAACCACTGAGCAAAAACCCCAGCCCTGGAATTTTAAATTTTGAGACAAGCTTTTGCTAAATTGTTAAATTGCCTGGGCTGAGTTTGGCCTTGTGATTCTCCTGCCTCAGCTTCCCAGGGTACTTGGAGGACAGCCGTGTGCCACCCCACCGGATTCAGATGACTTTTAGTGGCTGAAAGCTGCCTAGAAATGCGGCGATCTGAGCTGCATAACCTTGCCGCCGTTCGTGACCCCATCTTCACAGTCATGGCTACATCACTTGGGACGTGCTCGGCTTCTCGTGGTGGAAAGCCCACCCGACGCGTGCTTCACTTCAGACCTGGAGGACTGAACCCGGGAAGTGCCACGCTGCAGCCTCGGCCCTTTTCATGGATTGTGCTTTGAGGCTGGGTCTCCCCAAATTGCTCAGGCCAGCGTTGAAGTTGTGATGCTCCTGCATTAGCCCGGGGAGTAGCTGGGGCCACAGGTGTGTACCACTGCCACTCCCAGCTCAACGTGTCTATTTTTAAAAGAATGGATGTTTGTTTCCCCCAGAAGCCTCTGATCATGTTCTCTGGGGAAGTTCTGCGTGCTGATGTGAGCGGTCATTAACACGGATTCTACAGCGTGGGGATTCCCAGCACTGGGTGAGACTTGGCATCATCAGGGACTCTGCTAAAACCAAGGTGTAGCCACAGCCCAGAGAGGCCCATCTATGGGACCAGCAAGGTTCCACTGGCCCCTGGCCTGAGCCCGGTCCAAACACAGCACCTTCTCGTGAGCAGAGGATGAGCCTCCCCCGAGCACGGCCCCTCCACACCCTGAAAACTCAGGTCTCTCTTTTTTCTCATCCTTCCTGTTCCTCTCCATCTCTTGTTCCCCCTTCCATTTGAAAAAACTCTCCCCACTTCCTATTTACTTACCTTCTGTTTCTCTCTCTGTTCATGTAAAAGAAACCTTGCTGTAATATTGAAGCTTGTGTGTCTGATTTATTTTGCATAATATCGTGGCTTCAAGTTAATCGATTTACCTACAAAGGCTGTGTCTATCTTTTGCACAGCTGCATCTTATTGTGTACAGATATCACGTCCTCTCTGTTCTTTCTTGTGTTGGTGGAGGTATAGGCCCTTTCCAAGATTTTGCTCTTAGAAGGATAAAAATGATGAAAACAGAACTTTGGCAAATGGGAAAGAGACCAGGAGTTGGAAGCAGTAGGGAGGGAGAGGAGAGGTAGGGGTAGAGTAAAAAGAAGAAAAAGAATTGGGATGTATCTTGCCCATGTACCAACTCCCCACAGTAGCTGCAATTTTACCTACTTCTCAGATTGCTAAGCTTCGAAGAAAGACCGTTCTGTCGCCCCTTCCAAGCTGTGTGGCTTCCACTGACAGCTGGTAATGAACTGCTGACAAATTCCCTCCTTGTTCCAACTTGCTACATATCACCGAGAGCTATTGTGGCTCTGAGCCACAGAGGGGCACAGGGGAGGTGAAACACTGCTATGTTCTATGAAGAACTTACCACATACCTCTGCTGCCAGTTAATTTTCAGTGGCAGAAAGGGAAGTGACAACATAGCTGGCATTTGGGGTTATGTGGTGTTAATACTAGCGTCTCTTAACTGTTGGTACCAAGCACCCTCTTCTGGGAGCTGCACCTGCCACTGGAGGCTGGCTGGGCAGCGTGGCTATGAAGCAGACCACGCCTGGATCCCAGGAGTTATGGCCAGAGCCAAGGAAGGCAGACATCCTGCCAGCCTCGCTGCCGCTTTCTGGGCTGGCTGATGAAGTCTTATTGAGGTGGTCCTTTGCCTCTTGTGTCCTGGCTTTGGGGGACATTGTGTTCTGCAAGGGGGACTGCTGCTCAGGTGTGAGGCTGGGGTGCCAGCCAATCCAAGAGCCCAGCTCTGTAAGGAACAGCAGATCAGCGCCAGGGGGCAGGCTGAACAGGAGGCCCCCCCGGGAGTGGGCTGAGGGCTGTGGCCTCCCAGCCTAGAGCTAACTGTAGTGCTGACTCACCACCTGACTCACCACCTGTGGCTGAGAACAAGCTAGCAAGCTGTGGCTCCCGAGAGCCTCACAGCTACAAAATATAGGCCAGCAAGCCTCAGCCAGAAGGGGCTTCAGTTTCCAGAAACAGGCCTTGTTTCTGCCTTTTCCTCATCTCTCTGGTATGATCTGCAGTTACAACTGGCCGAGAGGACCTGGCGTTTCTCTCTCTAGTCCCCAGGAGGACGGGGAAACAAGTCAGGAGACAAATAGCAGTGGCACCTACCTTCGGGGGCCTCTCGGGGTGCTGCCCATGCTGCCTGGTCTTGGTGGTCTCTCAGGCGGAACCTGGATCTAGCTCAGTCTGTCTCAGTCCCGAAGAGCTTGGGGCTTGCTTCCCAGAGAAATGGAGTGGCCCAGTCCAGAGACCCACTCCAAGCAAGGCCTGCAGCCTTCTGCTGCATGACTGGGGTAAGGTTTGGGGAGTCATGGAAGTTAGGGAGTGGGAAGGTTACCATCCCCCTGGTGTTTTACATGAACAACATTCCCTGGAATACTGCAGAGAAGCCTGAACCCTGACATTCCAGGGTGTGGCCACCTCACCCAGCTTCCTCCTCACCTAACAGTACTGATTCTACCATCTTCCATCAACACACAGCACTGTGCCTGGCGCACAAGACAGTGAACAGTTAAGTGTAGAACGATGTAGTAGGCAGGAAGTTCACATCCTAATCCTCAGAACCTGCATGTATAAATCTGCGCAAGCAGAACCTGACAAACAAGATGCTTTTGCAAGAGTGATCAGAAAGGATCATGAGATGGGGAGTTCATTCTGCATTAGTGGAGTGGTCCAATTTTAAAAGTAGACAAACTTCCCTGGGTGAGTTCAAAGAGACAAACGTGACTATGGAAGAAAAATCAAAGAGATGGCAGTGAAAGAAGGATTTGATGGCTTGGTATTTGTTCTGAGAGAGAGGAGGCTCCAGGCAAGTACCAGAGAGAACGTTCTAGGGGCAGGGAATAGCTCCGGTTAGCAGCCAGGAATAAAGCTGGGACCTATAATCCTGGTATGATTTAAACCTAAAATGTCCACAGTATCTCATATTTGGAGGATGGACTAGACAGAAGAGGTGGTCACTGGAGACCTGATTTGGAATGGTACATTTTGCCCCTGGCTTCTCTTGGCTTTGTTTCCTGACTACCACATGGAGAAGATTTCCTCTGCCATCTCTTAACTCATGCTGTTTCTGCTTTGGAGCCAACCAACCATGCACTAAAACCATGATCGTAAATAAACCCTTTCTCCTTTCCATTGTGTATGTCAGGTATTTTGTCCCAGAGATAGGAAAGAAAGAAAATCTGTATTAAAGAAATGGGTTATTGCTGAGACTGTACCTGACCATGTGGTTAGAAGCCTTTGGAAGAGTTTGGAAAGGTTTGGAGATGTTGTCTAGAGAAACCCTAGAATGCTGTAAATTGAGCTTGATGGGAAATTTTGGTCAGTGGTCGGAAGATACAAATGTTAGTAGCAATGTGAACAGTAATGATGAGATTCAGAGGATTTCACTTGAGAACACGACTGTGCTGTAAACTGGACCAGGGGCCACACAGGTTTAATTTTGGCAAAGAATTTGTCTACATTTTGTCCATGTCCTAAGATTTTCTGTGAGGCTAACATTAATGGTGGTGAACTAGTCTGGTAGAGGAGATTTCAGGACATACCAGTGTTTAGGCTGTACCACTGCTGTTAGCCAGATACATGATAAGAACTAGGAGCCAATGGCAGACCTGGATTATTTGAAAAATTTACAGCTTTACCAGGAAGGAAGTGCCTGCAAAGTTGGAGCAAAGGAGAGCATAGTTGGTGAAAAGAAGCCAAGCACTTTAGAGAGTATCAAGAAGCTGCTTCAGGGACATCTCAGAAATTAGTAAGATGTCACCCACAGGAGGCTCAGAGTGTGAAGCTGTGCATCCTTCATTTAACACGAGAGTGTCTCTGGCACCTGTTCCTTCAGGGCTGCTGAGGAAAAGTGTTTCCCTAAATTTAGCTATCTAAAAACTGATCAGCCTCTATAGCCACAGTTTAAGGGGGTCTGGATGCTGCTCTGCCTGGTGGTCAACACTGGTGCCATCCACATGGTGTGGTTTTTACAGGCATAAAGAATACAAGAGCTATGGGTCAACAGAGACTTCCACTTAGATTTCTGAAGGGAAGCCAGGGAAAAACGTGTAACATGGTTACACTCTCTGCCAGGGATCCATGAGGGGGCAGTGAGTGAAGCTATGAGAATGCTTTAGAGACTTAGGAGATGTCAGCAATGTGTAATGTCTGCTGAGAGATGGGAGAGGCCATGTAGGATACAACTAGGAAGGCCATAAAGGTGAGGCTTCCTAAAACCCTTAGAGCTTGCATCTCACCACAGCCTGCCTGGTGTGCTCAGTATGCAGCTATAGGATTTAACATTTTTCCTTCTAGGTTTTGTCTTGCTTTGGTCAATTCTGGTGCATTCCTCTATCCCTCCTGTTTTGGAATGAGACTGTTTACCCTGTGCCATTTTATGTTGGGAAGGCTTAGCTTTCCTTTTTGATTTGTACATATAAGAGTTTGACTTAAGCCTTAGAGACTTTGGGCTTGAACTTTTACAATAATGGACTTGTCAAGACTTTGGCAAGACTTTAGAAGTGTACTAAAAGCATTGCATCTAATGAGATAGACATGAATCATTGGGAGGCAAGGGGTGGAATGTTATAGTTCGATCTAAAATGTTTCCCCAGAGTCTCAGGTTCAGAGGTAGGGGCCAGTCAGAAAGGGCAAGTTAGAAGAGAATCTATTCTTAGAAGGCTATATTCTCATCCTGACTCCTCTCTTCTCTATCAGCACATGATGAATAACATTCTTCTACCAGGGCCTTCTACCGTGCCATTTCTTTTGCAGAGCCTGCTGACAATGGATGGAAACCACAAGCTAAAATAAACTTCTTTTCCTTTAAGGTGCAAGTATCAGGTATTTTGTCTCAGTGACAGAAAGGTGACGAACACAAATCACATGAAATCACCAACACCTGAATAAGCAAAGAAATATTCTCCCCTCCAGTCTCCAGCCCAGAAAGAAGCCCAACCAACATCTTGATTTTAGTCTTATGGGACTTTAGGGGACTTTGGGCTACAACAGATAATGGCTTTGTGTTTTCTGCTATAAAGTTATGGTAATTTGTTACAGCAGTCCTGGAGAGCTAATAGAAGTGGCTACAAATGATCTATTTTTATAATTGAAAGTGATTGTCTATACTGCCTCCTCTAGTGCCCTTGGTAGTTGCTAGTGAAGAATTTCCTGACTATAGGCGCCTGTGAGCTGGTGTGGAGGGTGTCCTTTCCTCTGCTTCCTTATGCTTCTTGGCACCCCTGGACTCATTTCTCTGGGGGCACTGACTGCTGACATCGCCAGCCTGCCCAGGTCTCTGGGGTCAGCGCTGCTGGGAGTCAGGCTTTGTGAGAAGCACCTGGGGCTCCCCTTGTTCACCTAGGTGTGTGGTCTCCACTCATCCTCATGAACCAATCACCTCTTCTGTGCAAGGATCTTGAAGTCTTATTTAATTTTTATAGCAACTTTATGAATTTATATAACAACTTGATGACTTAGGGTATGGAGGGTGTCACTTTTATACGATGTGCTGTCTTCAGGGCCCCAGGTGTCTCCTGAGGCTTCAGAGTCTAAGGACAGCTGTGGCTCCAGGGTAGAGAGCTTCGATCAGAAGGGCCTCCTCTTTTGATACGGAGCACTCAACCGCTGTGTGTGAGGAATGCTCCAAAGAGCATGCTGGACTCGCCACAAGTTTTCTTCCATCTCACAGCGAGTCCAGAAAGCAGAAGCTTGAATTATTCCCAGGAGAACTGAGTGGGATTCCTTGGCAATCAGCCTCAGTTTATGAAAAGAGAATGCTGGGTTTCAGTTCCTTACCTCTTACTCTGTGACCTTGGAGGAGATATAGACTTGCTGTGAGCCTCAGTTTTCATTTCTGTAAAAAGGAGATAAATTACCTAATTTATAAAGTTGTGAGGATTAAATGGAAAAAAAAAGAATCCATCAAATTCCTTGTATAGAATAGCAAGGTGTGGTAGTGCATACCTGTATTTTCAGCAACCTGGGAGACTGAGGTAGGAGGACCCCAAATTTGAGCCCAGCCTGGGCAACTTAGTGACTCAGGAAAGCAACAAACAAATAAAATACAGCAATAAAATAATCCAATGTCAAGGCTCTGAGTTCAATCCCTAGTACCAGGAGAAAAACAGTTCTCTATTCTTACTCCCTTCACTGCAGAGCAAAACTAGCTTAGAGTTGGCAATAGTTTCCACTGGAAGCACTGAGTTGGGACCTCATCCAGCGTTGTCCAAATTCTCTAACCTCCCTTTTACCGAAGGCTGTAGGCACACGGTTCCCAGGAGCTCAGGTCTCCCCCCAGGGAGGACATTCCCACACCCACCTGCCTTTCCTCCACCCCCAGGAAAGAGGGCTGGACCTGAAACGCCTTCCCCTCTCCTTCCTGCCTCACTTGACCTTCTCTCCTCCCGTAGCCTCTTTTTACTGGTTTTGTGTCTGGGATTAATTCGCTTTTTGTCACCCTGTCAGTGAAATAGTGTCCAATGCCATATTCTCTAGCGTTCCTTACTGTTTTCCATGCATTATTTACTATGTACTATTTTCTTTAAGGCTGGTTTTTGGCCTCCCCTTTTCCACCAACAGGCCTTTGTAGTTGAACTTCACAATGGTCCAACTTGTCTAGCAGAGACTTCCTGAGTGAGCGCCCGACACCGTTGGCCTAGTCACATTGAGAGCAAACCTTCCACCTAGTGGCAGAAAAGGTTTAGGGTTTTTTTATGAGTTCTGGTTGGTAGATGAAGAAAATTAGTTGAGGGAAAGCAGAGAAGGGAAAGAAAAAATTTGTTGGTGAAAAGGAAAAAACAGAACAAAGCTTATGCATGGGGGCGTTAAGAGAGAGCAGGACAATGGGAAAAATAAGAGTCAAGACATATTACTTACACATACAAATTGCCAATGAGAAATGTGATCATAATGTATTCCTGAAATGTACCAATAAACTCAATGGAAAAACTAGTTGATGTTTTTCTTTTGAACTCAGAAACTATGATGTGAATCAGATCAAAGCATGTATCTTCTTTAAATCTTCACTGTAAAGGTTCTAAATGTAAACAGATATTATCAAATTAAAACAAATAGCAAAATAAATCAGATTGACAAGTATCTGCTTGCCAAACTAGAATAGTACATTTTTTCTCAGACTAAACTTAAATCCAGATGAAGTCCTGTAAGCCAAACAAACCCAGTAACAAATCAACTAAACCAGTGTATCAGTGCAATGTGGCCTTCCAAAACCATAAACTTCACATTATAATGTGTATTTTGGTGACATTTTTGAAGCTCAATATCACCACCTAGCACAGGGTGTTCTTGAACTCATAATTTTCCAAGGAATGAGCAGTAAGTGTGAGCTACTTTTACCCCCAACTTCTTAGCAATATTTTCACGACCTGATAAAGTTCTCTAACATGGAATGCATGGGCAAGAATGGAAGTGTGTGCATGTGTGTGTGTGTATGCGTGTGTGTGTGTGTGTGTGTGTGTGTGTGTGTGTGTGATGGTACAGTGCTAACTCCACCTCTTGTGCCTGCCACACAATCAGATGGAAATCCATGTGCTTACAACATCACGTGCACTTGTGCAGCTCATGATCACCCATGACAGCACTGAACATAGCCTATCTGTGTGTGTGTGGCTGTGAAGACAGGCTTTGCTGGTGTCACGCATTGTGTAAGTTTTCTAATCCTTAAACACAGGCCTGTGTTACTTCCTAAAATACTGTAATAAGTTAGAATGTAAAAATGAAAGGTTTGTTACCTATGTAAGTATTTTATATAGAGCCCAAGACAGTTCCTCTTCACTCCATGAGGCATCCACACAAGGCCGGCAGAGAGGAAGACAATGAGGTCATGTACTTGTCTAGATCTATGTGTGGCTGGAAAATCACCCAGCCTGAGCCTGGAGATTTACTGTGTACCTCTCCTACTCAGAAGGGATCTGCAGTGGTAGGTGGCCCTGGGAAAGGTTTCCAGACACATGGAAATCCTGCTGCAGGACTATGTTCAACACTCTCTAGGTTCAAAGCAAGCCCAGTGTAAAATTCAACAGATTTTGACCTTTGGTAGAAGTTGGCAAACTAACTGTAAAACTCATTTAGAAATCCAAAGAACCAGGAGTTGCCAAGATGATCTGAGAAAGAACAATACTGGAAGACTTACAGTGTCAAGTACATGACTTTTAACAAAGCTAAAGGAGTGAATTGTTGGGAGACTGGCAGTATCTAACTAAGGCACACGAATTCCCATCTGGCTTGTAGTTAGGTAGGTACCCAGCTAAAAGGGACAGCGATTTAACAGAAGTTTAGGTGGGCTGTTCCCACCTCACTCAGCACTGTTCCCAATAGCTGCACATGGACTATCGAGATCCCCTTCAACTGTGTGGTGTCTTCTCCTGAATTTGCATTTGATTTACAAGTTTTCATATGATTTACATGGCAGGAGAAGGAATGAGTCACAGTTACATACAACATGATAGGTACGTTTTACAGACGTAATATTGTGGGAGAGAATTCAGTCTCAAAGGAATCCATGGTATCTAATATTATTTATACAAAACAGAAAAGTGGGCAAAAGTAATTATGGTAAATTAACTGCATGAGTAACTCGGATTCTCTCCTGAAATTTATGCCATGTGACTACAGATTTCCTAAAGCTATGGACTACACTGAGATGGGGACTACACTGAGATGGGACTACACTTGGCATCACCCAGAAAATTTAGAAGACACTAAAACCTCAGTAATCAGTAAGAATATTCTAATACAATGTTCTTAAAAAGCAAAGTGGGCATAAAATCCACGAGGAACAAAATAATCCAAATTTTCTTTCTTTCTTTCTTTCTTTTTGAGAATACTTTCCCCAGGTGGGTTGCAATGAAGTTCTCGGCACTGTGTTTGGCCCCATCTGCTTATGCTTTCACTCTGTGGTTCAGGCTGGCCCTGAGCTCAGCCTCAAACTCACATCCCAGCAATCCTCCTGCCTCTGCCTCCCGAGTGCTGGGATTACAGGCATGAGCCACCACGCTCAGCATTGTGGTGTGTGGTACTGATTGCTGCTGGTTGTGAGTCTCCACACCCAGTACTGTATATGGTTAACTGGGGATCGAATCCGGGTCCTTGTGCTTGCAAGACAGGTACCAGAACCACTGAGCTAAATCCCTGGCCCAAATAATCCAAATTTTCAAATTTTCATTTTACACAAAATGATTCACCTTATTAGTTTTATTCTAATTTCAGCTTGTCTGCGATCTAAGTAGGATATTGCCATATTTCTTTATTTTTAGTTTTATTTTTTAAAAATTTTTTCTGATATCAGGTATCAAACTTGGAACTTTGAGTCTGTGAGGCAGGTGCTAGACCCACTAAATCCCAGGCCCTGACATTCATACTTCTGTTGTTCTCTTATTCTCTGCCTTTGATGTTCTGATGGCCAGTCTGCTAAAGGAAGTCTGTACCCCAAGACATGGGAGAGCCCCACCAAGACAAAGAGAGTTGCCTATACAGCCATATCATAAAATGGCAAAGTTCTATGGTTGTTTGTTATGCAGCAATAGCCAACTGACACAGTAAGCTATGCAATAAGTCACGTAGAGGTTGCTCTCAAGACAAAGGCAATGGCTGAAGGAAGCACGAATGGGCTTTCCCATTCCAAAGGATCCATGCCAAAGGTTCCTTTTCTTGATCTGGGCACCCACAGGTGTTCAGTTTATAAATATGCATTAGTATGTATAATGTATACATATTTTTATCAAATTTAAATAAAACATTTCAAAAGGTGTGACCTGTACCAACTTTCAAGGACAATAAAATAGAATAAATAGGCAAAAGAAATCATAAACATAAGGGAATGAGGAAGGCACTAGAACCACTGGGCTACATCGTTGGCCCTCAGCACTAACGATTGAAATAAAAAACCTAGGACAAATCATAGTCATGAAAAGACAGAATTATTTAGGTCATTATTTATAATCCCCATTAAGGTAGACAAAGCCACATATGATCATTTTCTGAGTTAGCATTCCATCTGGCTTGGGAAAGAAAATAAAGCTGTTTTATTGATGTTCTAAGCGGTCCAGGTGCTTCCCCCTCACCTGGCCGTCACTGTGGGTCTTGCACTTGGCTTTGCAGATGGGGCCAAACACAGTGCCAAGAACTTCATTGCAACCCACCTGGGGAAAGTATTCTCATTTTCTTCTGTTTTAAAAATGAGGCCACTGAAGCATGGAGGGCTGCACTACCTGCCTGATGTCACTGTGGGAAGCTGGCCAAGTGTGTCTGGGCCTGGCATCTAGCTGGGGGTGAGCTCTTGCTCACTAAAAGGTGCATTCAAGCCATCTGGGAGCTCAATGATCTCAAGAGAGCTGTGAGAAATCCTCTTTCACAATGAAAATTCCAGCTGGGTGTGTTAGCACACACCTGGAATCCGAGCCCTTACAAGGCTGAATCAGGAGGATTGCTGTGAGTTCAAGGCCAACCTGGACTTCTTAGCAAGACCATGCTTCAAGAAGAAAGAAGATTTATACTATAACCAGAGCTCCTGCTCCCTAACATAATTAGTCCATGCCAACATTTATAGTTTTCTTAGATTTGCAGGATGTGGAATGCATATCCTGGAATATTTAAAGTAAAGGAACTTGTTTTGAAGCCGGTGACCTACTGTCTAAATGAAGAACTTTGAGAATATGCCGACTTTATGGTCTCTTTGTTTGACTGCCTTGTTTTGCAAATCTGTGCCCTCTCCATATACCAAACGCGACTCAGCTATAGGTGAAAGCTCTTTAGGGATCAACTGATATTTTTAGCACAAATGGGAATCTGTGAGTACTGACAGGTGTTCACTGATTAATGGAGGTGAAGTAAATGTCCTAACTTAGAAGATTCCAGAGAGAGAGAGACAGAGAGAGAGACAGAGACAGGTAGACAATAAAACAAATGAAAACTTTTATGAATGGAGTAGTGATAAAGGTGTAAGTTGTTCCAGTGCTTTCATAGGCAGGCAAACAACAGTGATATTTATGGTTATATGAACTTTTAAAAAAAGGACCCATGCTAACCTCTTCTGTGTTCCCTGCTGATGAAGTCTCCTCTCTTGTCCCCCCACCAACCAGTTAGAGCAGGATCTTAGAAAGTTCTAGAATCTCATGTGGTAGACGAGCTTCCTCAGGACACTTTGTGTATCAGGGAGGGTAGGGCCCACTGCCTACCATGGAGAGCACTCTAGCTCCACTCCTGGGGGCTTCCCTGGGCTCCCACCATCTACACACACACTACAAGTATACACAAACACACTGAAGGAGCCACTGACGCAAGCTGGTCAGAGAGTCCAAGTATTTTGTTTGCCTAACAGTATCACATTTAAAGCATCAAAACCCTTCAGTCAGAGGAAGAATCCTTGACTAGCACATCAGAGTGACTCACCTAGGCCGGCTCGCCCCAGGTCACAACCTGACGTCAGTGAGTGGCAAGTGCTCAGCCTGTGCAGTGCCAGGCAGGGAAGATGGAGTCAGGGACACAGGTCCTGGTCCTATAAGAGAAGCTGCCTCAAAGCCCTTCCACTGACCACCAGTCTCAGGTGATGAAAGAAAATAAGCTTAACCTGATTACTGGGAAGACACAGCTCAGGTGAGGATACTTAGGGCATCAGGGACAAGCTCTTGTGCTTAGTAACTTGAAATTTCTGTTTAAACCAACCTTTGGCTTGTTTGATGGGCAGCATATTCTTTCTTTCTTTTTTTTTCTCTGTAGTTCAGACTGGTCCTGAGCTCACTACGTGGCCCAGGCAAGCCTCAAACTCTCAGAAATCCTCCTGCCTCTGCCTCCTGAGTGCTGGGATTACAGGTCTGAGCCACCACTCCCTGCACTGTGGTATGTGATTCTGATTGCTGCTGAGTGTGAGCACCACGCCTAGCACTGTGGTATGTTATACTGATTGCTGGTGGGCATGAGTCTCTATGCCTGGCATTATTTTATGTGGTTACTGAGATCTAACCCGGGCCCTTGTGCTTGCAAGGCAGGTGCTAAATCTCTGGCCCTGAAGGCAGTGTATTCTTATTCCTTAATAAAACCAATCACCAACTGCTTTCAAAAATTCAACCAACATTTGTGAGCTTCCAATATGAGCAAAGTCTTCGTCTTTCAGCGCATGAGGTGTAGGGGGTGCAGATCTGCCCTTGGGGGCGCTGGACTCTGCTGGACAAAATCCAGTTACGCATTGTGCAGTTTGCTCAGACACAGTCGTATGTGGACCCTGAGTTTGGGAAGAAACGGAAGGCGGGATGGCCTAATGCTGAGCAGGCCTGTAGAGGTCACTCTTCCAGACATGAGATTTACGGATCCCCTTGAAGAGAACATGCTTTCTTTTGACGCCTGTCCTAGGCTAGGTACTCATTAATGCCCCGATTCACTGCAAATGCATTAAATGAAGCTTCCAGCCTCCAGTCTGGTTCTATTAGAAGCCTTCTAGCCCACGGCCACAGTTAATGTTCCGGAGTTGCCTGGGACCACCTTTGGTCCTGTCAGGGACCTCTCCCGTGTGTAACTGCACATCTCACTCTGTTATCCCAGGCTCGTTTCTTCCTAGATCCAGAATCTAGTCAATGTGAAAATGATCCTGATATCCACATTTCACATGGAAAGAAGGCAGCCATGCCTGCTACACAGTTGCATGCAGATGACGTTATTTTCTCAGTTGGAAATGGTGGATCCAAAGAAAATATGTTAAGCATAAAGAAACATCTGTAACAGAGTGTTTGCCTCTGATGAACTGAGCTGGGTTCACATCTCTTGTTGGCCGCACATAACTAGCAATGCCAAAATCTGATGGAGTCTCAGGTCTGTTTCAATAAGATACAGCTGTGGTTCTCCAGCAAGTCCCGGGAGTGAGTTCCCAGTTGGCTGCAGTTCGAATCACCCAGGAGAGCACTGGGAACCTGCCATTCATTGGCTTCTAGCCTTAGACATTCTGTTGCAGTAAACAGGGAAGTAAGGTACACAGAAATGGGCTTTAAGAAACCTCTTCAGGGGATCCTGCATCAACCAAGGGGCTGCCATGGCTGGTGGACAAAGACTTCGGGCATCAGGGTTGTTGGTGGAAACCACGGGCTCCGATGGCGGGAGCCTTTGTCAGTTCCCGGCTGCTCATGCAGGGCAGGGTTCAGAGCTCCTTGGGCAGAGTTCATTGTGGTTACCAAGTCGCTTGGAAACACTGGTTTTGTTACTATTTGTGAGGAAATTTTCTGTGAGTTGGCTACGCCATCATAAAATGATATTTGGAAAGACCAAGATAATCCTTTTTGTACATCTGGTAGACCTGATTGCAGTGGTGGGGACCTACTTTAGATGGAATAGACGGCAAACATTCACTGAAATTTTTATGCATCCTTTCATTCACATTATTAAATATGCTTTCTTTTATATTCTTCTTCTTCTTCTTTTTTTTTTTTGAGACAGGGTTTCACTTTGTATTTCAGGCTCGGCTTGAGCTCACTGGATAGCCCAGGCGAGCCTTGAACTCACAGCAATCCTCCTGCCTCTGCCTTCTGAGTGCTGAGATTACAAGTGTGAGCCACTATGCCTGGCACTGTGGTATGTAGTACTGATTGCGGGTGGGTTGAGTCACCATGCCTGGTATTGTTGTATGTGATTACCTGAAATGAACTAGGGACCTTGCACTTGCAAGGCAGGCACTGGAACCACTGAGCTAAAGCCCGGCCCTCTTTGTGTTCTTATAACCATAACTTATACACTTTTTTCCCCACTTGCCAGCATACTACTAAGTGTTGTCTCACATTACCAGAGAGGTTCTTCTTGTTTCTCATTCTCCTTTTTAACACCTACATGGTCTTGCTAGCTGTCAGTGTACTTGAGCTTCTGTCACCCTGATGGGTTCCGTAGTTGGCACTCATCAGTGCAGTGGGCTTTCGAGAAGGCCACACTTATGTTGTAGATCTACTTTATTGAAACCAACAGCCGCTCGTTGCTCACTTTAGTGGCTTGAAAGTCCCTCACAGCCAGTGCTCTGCTGCTTTCTGAAGCTTCTGTCCTGTGCAGCTACCCAAACTGGCCAGGAGATGGTGCTGTGGGCCAACCTTCCTTCCACTGAGGCAGCCGGTTTTCAGAGTTGGGGGATATGTCATGAGATAAAGCTGTCATTCTTTTCCTGTTGGGCCTAACAAATTGCCCAAATCTTCCAGCTAAATGAATCTTTAGAATCAGAAAAAAATTAACTTAAAAATTTTAAAGGAAATTTGTCTATAGAGGAAAAGTGATGACAGACTGATAGGAGAGTGTGACAGTACCCACAGCTCGGACCTTCATACTGAATGTACACTTGTAGGAGGCAGTGGGCTGGCTGAATACTGAGAAAGCTGCCAGCGAAAGCTTTGGAGGAAGGCTGGAGACCATCTGGGGTCTTCTGCTACCAAAGAGCTGTACAGAGACATGATCATTATAGAAACAAGGGCAGAGTTTTGTCCTCAATTTAATCATTGAACTGTTAGGCAAAAGCAGTGATCTATAGAATTAGTACAAGGAAAACACCAGATGCCAAGACCATAGGCCTTTGCCTAAGCCCTTTGTAACCTCCAGTGCAGTTGGGTCCCTTTCCTTGGCACTCTGAGGTGGTGCTAAGAGAATGTGTGTCCCTCTTGGGTATTTAGAGCCTCTTCTGGTATTTATACTTTGAATGCAGACTGCTGGGACAGGGTTTTTACTCATTTGCATGTAAATGGAATGAGCATAACCCTGTAAACTCCCCACAGGCTGTTTTAGAAACAGTGCTGTTGTCCTAGAAGTGAGGGGCCATGTGTTGTCCTCTGAGTGTCTGAGCCAATTAATCCAGTTGGTTGAGTATGGCTGTAAGATGTCCAAGGTCGCAGTAACCCTCAGTGGCAAGATTGGTCAAGCTGGGGAGATAGACAGACAGGCAGACAAGAGGAATGTTCTGTGTCATAGGCCATGTGTGGCTCTGACAATGTTAAAAGTTGTTGGCAACATAGGAAATTGTGATGTATGAGGCTCATGTCCCTCAGTGCTAAAAAGCGAAGATGTTGCCTGATGCCTCCTCCTCAGTAGCTCCATCCATGCCTGTCAGGCAGCCACCTTCCTAGGAATGAAGTTCTATGGCCCTGTGTCCTGTGTCTCTTGAATTTTACTATTTTTCTTCCTCCACCACAGGTAGTGGTCATGAAGAAATAGATGGGTGACTTTGCTTTGATGGAAGCGGGAACCCCCATAAAACTCTGTGGATAGTGTTCCCTCTGGGGGCTCCACCCATGGCAAAGGTTTAGGGGGCCCCGTGAGCCCTTCTTGCTTCTGCGGGGTCTCGTGCAGCCACTGTGGGCCACACGGGCACTTGAGATTTATGCTTGTTTACTTGGAAAGAAAAATTTCATATGAAACAGGAAAATAATTTTTCATGTAAAGAATAAATATTTGCATTTGGAATGGAGAAGATGCCTTCCTGAGCCCAGTTCCTGCTGCTGGCTGCCTTCGGTGTCTGGTACATCATAATAACTCACATTCATCCACTAACGGAAGGCTCCGTGCTAAGCACAGCAGCATTGCTCTTTACAATCCACATAAACCTCCTGTTATGATCTGCATTTGTAAGGATTACAGAGATGGAGTAAGGTTCCCTGGCTAGTTGGTAGCAACTCTCAGTTAAATATAGGCCAAGGGGTTCCACAGACACAGTCTTAGTCTGTACTAACCTGTTTGGCTGGAGCTAACAGAGCTATGACCTGGTTTTAGAAGTAGGCCCCAATTTCTGTGCTCACACATAATTCTCAGTTTCTTGGAAACATGGGCCTAAGAATTATAAGGTCACTATGGCTATTTTGTAGTAAGTCCTATATGTGTTCAGCATCTCTCTTGTGCCAAGTGCTGATAAAAATATCTGATGATTAGACTGTTCTCTCCGAGGGTTTTTATTACATATGTGCTGCTGGGGAAACATAGCTTTGCATGAAAGGCACTTGAGCCAAAGGGCCTATAAGCCCATGGCCCTCGATGTTCCACGGGTGACCTCGCAAAGACAGAGGGGACAGAGAACTGAGCACAGAGCTGGGTCCTCTTGCTTGTTGCAGGAAAATGTCATCATTTATTAACAGGTTATAAATTGCAAACAAACCATTGTGAGATTTTCTAAAACTATTTCCCCGATCAGTGTGGTGGCACACATCTGTAAT
>PVIR01027273.1:0-23089 GCA_004026965.1 Petromus typicus
ACTGGGTTCCCGGGCAGCATCTCCGGGCTCCTCCAAGTGGCCTCCCTCCTCGGCCTGCTTCTGCTGCTGTTCAAGGCGGCCCAGCTCTACCTGCACAGACAATGGCTGCTCAAAGCTCTCCAGCAGTTCCCGTGCCCACCCTCCCACTGGCTCTTCGGGCACAAGGTAAGAAAAAGCAGGAAGAGGGTAGCGGGGCAGCTGGGGCTCTGAGTCTGGCCAGCAATCTGCAGGACAAGCCTACCGTGTAACAGGAACGTGGCCTTCAAGGAGCACCCAGCTCAGATGGGGCTCACCCCAGCCTCAGAGAGCTCACTGCTTCACAAGGAGCTTGTCCAGCTCCTCGGCTTTGTCACCAACCCCTTCTTTGTGCAAATCTGTCACCTGACCTGGCAGCACTTGGAGGGGCGGTGCTTGGGCCTTTCTGAGTTTCATCCTTCCCGGTTAAGCAGTCATAGCTCCTTCAGCTGTTTTTAACCAACCAGCCCGTGTTTATTTTCTGTTTTGAGACAGGGCCTTGCTTTGTCTCTGAGTTTGCCTGGGCTGGGCCCAAACTTGTGTGTCTTGCCTTACGGGCCTCTGGCTTAGAAGCGGGCTTTCCCCCTGTGCCAGTCGCTTGATGCCAATCTCGGTGCCTGGACCTGAGCTTGCCTGGGGACACAGATACAAGTGTGAGGGGATCCCTGCCCTGAGATAAGGGCTCTGGGTGAACATGGATCCTGGGAGGTACCAGAACACAGGAAAACTAACAGGGAGGGTGTACGCTGTCAGGGGAAGAGATCAGCGAGTTAGGTCTGCCCAAGACAGAGCATCTCCAAAATGGGTGGTGGTATGGGAGGCTAACTACAGAATGTGCTGGATGCACCTGAGTGGAACAGCAGCGCAATTCCTGCTGATGAGGAGGACTGATATCAGAGTGGCTCATTAAACAGTCATGTTAGCTGCCAGCTCAGTTTCCACTCTCCCCATGCTATGAGCTCACGGGAGCCAACACCAATCTGTGGGATCACCAAGAAAGGAGAGAAAAGAGCAGCCACGGGGAGGGGTGTGTGTGTGTGTGTGTGCGCGCGCGCGCCGAGAGACAGCAATGACTCTCCGCAGTGCCATCCTGTGGCTAGATACGGGACTGCAAGGAGAGGAGCTCAGCAAGGGGTTGAGCCCTGAGAGGTGAAGGTTATGATACCCGGAAGACCTGAGTCTCTGATGCTCATCACTTGGCTCAAGCGCACAGCTTCATCCTTAGGGCACTGCCTCTGGCTGGGGAAACAACAAAGTCTGGATGACAGCATAGATATGTTACGCTACCAGCCCACAACTGCTAACTGATGTTGAAAGATCCACACCGATGTCCTGTGGCATTCCCGCCCCTCACTCCACCACAAGGACTAGAACTAAACACCTGAACTTGCTGACTTCGGTTTCCCTTGGTGACAGGTCCATCCGGACCAGGAGCTGCCACATTTACTGAAATGGGTAGAGGAATTTCCCAGCGCCTTTCCTCGCTGGTTCTGGGGAAGTAAAGCTCACTTGGTAATCTACGACCCTGACTACATGAAAGTGATTCTGGGGAGATCAGGTGAGAGTGAAACTTCCCTCTAGCAAGAGAAGCTCTTTCCAGGCCGGGGATTTAGTTCAGTGGTCCTGGAGTCTGTCTGACAAGTGCAGGGTCCCAAGTTCAATCCCCGGTTACCACATACCACAGTGCCAGAGAAGGTGGCTCATGCCTGTAATCCCAGCACTCGGAAGGCAGAGGCAGGAGGATTGCTGTGAGTCTGAGACTAGCCTGGGCTACCCTGTAAGTTCAAAGCCAGCCTGAATTACAAAGAAAGCAAGACCTTGTCACAAGAAACCAGAGAGAGAGAGATAGAGAGAGAGCAAAAGAGCTCCTTCTGGGCCAGGGATTTAGCTCATTGGTTCTGGAGTCTGCCTGGCAAGTGTAAGGTCCTGAGTTCGATCCCTGGTAACCACATATCACAATGCCGGGTGTGGTGGCTCACGCCTGTGATTCCAGAGGGAGGCAGAGGTAGGAGGATTGCTGTGAATTTGAGACTAGCCTGGGCTACATTGTGAGTTCAGGGCCAGCCTGAACTACATAGTGAGACCCTATCTCAAAAAACTAAGAGAGAGAGAGAGAGAGAGAGAGAGAGAGAGAGACTCCTTCCTCTGCAGAACTCCTTCCTGAACAGGGCCACACTGCAGCCATCAAAGCTAAACACCACCCACCACTCACCAGCCACAGCTCAGCACTTGGCCAACAACCCTGACTCAGACCTGAAGTTTTAAAACAGTTGTGTGGAGTCAATTTTCTTTCTTTCTTTTTAAAATCAAATCAAGGAGTTCAATTATATAAATTGGTCCAAATCTTAAAAGCAAACTCGTGTATACCAACTTGGGTTTGAAACCTCTAATTGTCACTGGTCTTAAGTTAAAAGATGACCAGCAACCTTGCTAGAAAAATAATAAGCTCTGTTTTATTCCTTGGTATTGAGGGTGTAGCCATTGTTTCTGCCTCATTCCTCATCACAGTCCTGAGAGTTTCTAGCTTTTAGTACCAGGAGCAAGTGAAGACAGACATAGAAGGGATTGGAACTGGCAGGAGGTACATGGCACACACTGCCAACTGACAGTCGCTGAGAATTCCCAACAACCCGAGATCTAAACAGCATTGTGCTCAGGGTCTCACTCTTGGTGCTCAGTGTCCTTCTGAGCTCTTGTGTATCTTTCAGATCCAAAGGCCAGTTCTTCCTACAGACTCCTGGCACCCTGGATTGGTACGTAAGTCTGCCGCAGGAGCACAGTCATTGCCCAGCTAAGGTTCTCAAGTGCCACCTCTCTGGCTTCCAGAGGACAGCAGGTGCCCAACCCCCACAGTCACGAACAACTCCTCAGTCAACTCTCATGTTTCTTCTTCTCACCAGACCCTCCCTCCTTCCCATTGCTGAATTGAGCCCTCTTGGAGCGCACCTCCCGCCGTGTCTCTTCAAACATTCCCAGACTAGCATCTGTTTATGCCCTTTCTTGACCTGCCCCCACATAACCTTTATCTAAGAGTTGGTGGACCAGCCCAAGTGGGAATAGCACATTCCTGAGCCTACCATGTCCTTCCCGCCTTTGCCCAAGAAACTCCACCTTCTCCAGGATTGTCTTTCCTCGTTCCACACCACAGTTCCTCCCAAATTATCCAGGGGTCTGATTCTCTTCTCTTCTCTTCTCTCTCTCTCTCACACACACACACAAACACACACATGCACACACGCGCATGCGCATGCACGCACGTGTCTGCCCTACATCTGTCCTGTTCCAGGGTACGGTTTGCTCCTGTTGAATGGCCCAACATGGTTCCAGCACCGGCGGATGTTGACCCCAGCCTTCCACTACGACATCCTCAAGCCCTATGTGGGACTCACAGCTGACTCTGTTCGAGTGATGTTGGTGAGTCTGTCTCTCGCCAGTTTACATGTGCTCACAACACACACTCAGATTCTGGTCTCAAACACATGTCCACAGGAAGCTGTCATACAGTCATATGAAGTAAGTCTCTTTTTATTTATTTTATTTTATTTGTAGTGCAGACTGGCCCCAAACTCACTAATGTAACCTTGGCTAGCCTCAAACTCACAGCAGTCCTCCTGCCTCTGCCTCCCGAGTGCTAGGATTACAGATGTGAGCCACCATGTCCTGCACTGTAGTATATAGTACCAGGGATCAAACTTGGGACTTTGTGCTTGCCAAGCAGATGCTGGAACCACTGAGCTAAATCCCCGGCCCTGGAATAAGATTTTTAAATTATTCCTGTGCCGGTAGATGGGACAGAGAAGACCAGCATCAGGGTCAGGCCGCACTGTGCTTGTCGTCCATGACAGAGTGTCATGGTGGATATAGGACCAATCTCCCATTTCCAGGATTTCAGCACCGTAGATTAAAGGAGAAGTCAGTCCCACCAAACAGCAAGACTATTTGTCCCTGCCTACCTAAACACCAAGAACAGCTTCATTGGCCCAGGGGACCTCACAGCATATCACTTAATCACCTGGGGACTGTGTTTCTGCTTGAATATTGAGTAACACATGCAGTGAAATAGACACCAGGGCCATAATCTCACAGCCAACCTCCCCTACTGTCATGTCTCAGCAAGACTTTGACCCAGTTGTTCTCAGCAAACTTTTTAATGAGTAAACAATAATCAAAGCCACTCATAGCCCCCACGAGAAATGCCTGTACTGGAAACAGGTTTTCTTTAGCTTTGACATATTTGTCTCCTAAAATGGAGTCTTTCTACTCCCGCTGGTCAAGCTCAGTACTCAGAACATTAAGAATCCTTTCCCCCTTTACACTCTGACAATATATATGGCTGATCCAAAAAACTAAAACAAATAAACATAGCTGGTGGCCAAAATTCCAAACATCTTTCAGGTCTTATAGAATGCTATACTTAATTTTCAAATGATTTGTGAGAATCTGGAAATATAAGGGAAAAGCCTAGTCTGTTTCACATAGAAATTCTGGAGAAAACAAGAAAGTGAATAGTGCCCTTCCACCACAGGACAAGTGGGAGCAGCTCCTCAGCCAGGACTCCCCTCTGGAGATCTTTCAGTACGTCTCCATGATGACCCTGGACTCCATCATGAAGTGTGCCTTCAGCTACCAGGGCAGCGTCCAACTGGAAGGGTCAGTGACGGCTTTTTGGCTGTGAAGGCCTTATTCTAGCTACTGATATGGACTTACCTGGGTGGCAGGTGGGGCAACTCAGTGCATCCAGCCACATTTACTTTGCACTGTTTCTAATACAATGCAAGATTCTGGCACTTGCCACAGGCCAACTGTAATTCCAGGGTAGATCCAATCCTGCCCCACCACACAGCCCTGATTCCTGGCATGGCTGAAAGCCCAGATGTTCATGCCATCTTCTATAGGCCGAGGGTTATAAGGACTGGAAGACAAAAGTAACACATGCCTCAGGGTTATGTGTCCCCACGTTTGAGGAAATTACCACTCCACCTGCAAGTCAGATCTCCTCTCAGTTCCACCTGTTGTATATCTTCTCCCTCAGGAAATCCCAGTCCTACATCCAAGCCATTGGAGACTTGAACAACCTGTTTTTCTCCCGTGTAAGGAATGCCTTTTACCAGAATGACACCGTCTACAGTTTGTCTTCCGAAGGCCGATGGTCCAAACAAGCCACACAGCTCGCTCATGATCACACAGGTCTGTCTCCTCCTCCCATCCCCCTCCTCTGTCAGACTTAGCCCAGTGGGACCACGACCTTCAGGCAGGTATCCAGGCCTTCTGGTGCCCCTGCGGAATCTGAGACATACGCATGCCAGTGCTCCCCTACTGCAACGGAGCTGAGAGGTGAGGGTGTCAGATAAAGTGCAGGGAGCTACCTGTGCTCTCACCTGGCTGCTGCTACACAACATTGAAGAGGGGCTCTGCGGGCCATGCTCCTGGGGGAAATTCAGCTTGTATTAGATGGTGCTGAGCCGCTACTTGTGACCCACACATCGTGCTCATTGCGAGCCCTCTAGCACTTCCAGATCCGGTCGGGGCAGGCACGGGGGGCTACTGTAGGTTGCTGTAGCTCTTGGCTCTCTCTACCTGGTAACTTGTTTTGGGATAGACCGAGTAATAAAGCAGAGGAAATCTCAGCTGCAGGATGAGGGAGAGCTGGAGAAGGTTAGAAAAAAGAGGCACTTGGATTTTCTGGACATCCTCCTGTTTGCCAAAGTGAGTATGTGTAACAGAGGCCTAGAGCTTTGCTCAAAATCACAGAGCAGGGACAAACCCTGTTCAGTTGTCTGCATCCCACCCCAGACAGAGAACGGCAGCAGCTTGTCTGATGAGGATCTGCGTGCTGAGGTGGACACCTTCATGTTCGAGGGCCACGACACCACAGCCAGTGGCATCTCCTGGATCTTCTATGCTCTTGCCATGCACCCCAAACATCAACAGAAGTGCAGAGAAGAGCTACAGGACCTCCTGGGGGACGGATCCTCCATTACCTGGTAAGAAAGAGCTCCAGATATCAGACATCCCAGATTCTCCTGTAAGGAGAAGGCCTTAGGTTATCCAGGCTTTGCCTGCCCTTCAGGATAGGCTTCATTTCAGGGAGCACCTGGACCAGATGCCCTACACCACCATGTGCATCAAGGAAGCCATGAGGATCTATCCTCCAGTCCCAGTTGTTGTCAGAGAGCTCAGCACACCTGTCACCTTCCCTGATGGACAGTCCTTACCCAAAGGTATGACCTTCCCAGAATCACCCATGCTGTCTTCAGGGTAAGAATGAGAAATCCACGTATGCTTCAGCCTTTCTGAGTCTGGCTGGATCTTGCTTATCAATAAGTGAATGCTTCTTACTCAGAAAGGGCATTTTTCCCATGTAGGACATGAGCCTGAAGGACCTATAACATTCCTTCTATTTCTGATATCCTGCACAACTACTATCCTAAGCTTCTCTTGTTCTTCAACTAACACTTTTCTTTAGAATCCATGATCCAAAGATGCTGCAGCTGATTCCTTTTGGTGGTGGTGACCTTTGATTCTAATACTCCAGATTCCACTTGTAGAATCCACCACATGATTCGTGGCCATATCTGTCCTACATGCATCTCCACTGTCACACCTCCCTTATCATCCTCTGTATTCAATATGATGTATTGAACACTTGGTGGAAAAAAAGTGTGAAGAATGATGTACACAAGTCAGTAAACATGGTGCAACTTAAGCTGTGGAATCTTCTCCACAAAGAAGTATTAGCCTTTAGGTTTTACAGTCTAAAATTCCAGACCCTGAGGAGTGGAGGTTGGCAAGTGAATCACATAGGGGTGGTGAGATAGACGAAGCCTGTGTCGGGGTCACACGTGTCCCCACACTGAGGAGCTCTCAGGCTGAAGCAGAAAGCTGATGGCCAGATCCAGGACCTCTGCTGTGGCAGCAAACCACCTATTGGTTCCCACCACATGAGGCACGAATCTCAGCCCTGCCTCAGCCTACCCAAGCAATTGTCAATAATTCGTCTCTGAAACTTATTTGCCTGATCTGAAAAATTGGAATATAACAATCTCCTTGGAAGGTTGTGGTGAAGACTGAATGAGTGAATCTGTGCTCCTTTGTGCAAACCCTTTATCCACTTAAGTTCTCATTTGATTTAATCCAAAAAGTAAAGCCAGTTCTTTCTTGCTTCTCTCTCAGAATCATAGTTTTCTGCTCCTCACCTGTACTCAGGTGGCTTACCAAGTCCACCCATATCTTTGGCAACAGGATCACCTTGCCCAAAATGATGACTTGTGGCACCCGGGCCTTTTGAGCAGGTGTCTCCTGCTGGCTGAGTGACCAGAGCCCAGCCAGTGTGCATGACCAGTCCTCCCTCTGTCTCCTACCTGTCCCCCAGGTATCATGGTCTCACTCTCCATTTACGCCCTTCACCACAACCCGAAGGTGTGGCCGAAGCCCGAGGTATGAGGCCCTGGAGGAAGGAAGGGAGGGAAGGAGATGATTTCTCAGGACCAGCATCTTCTCCTGTCCCTTCCTCATGTTCCCTGCCCCCTTGTAGTTGGGAAGCAGGGGCTTGCCTCTCACCTGTCCTGGCTTGGGCTCTCTTTCTGCAGGTGTTCAACCCTTTCCGATTTGCACCCGATGCTGCCCGACACAGCCACGCGTTCCTGCCCTTCTCAGGCGGATCAAGGTGAGGTGTCTGTGTGGTAATTGAGTAATGGGGGATGAGGGCGATACCGGTAGCCTTCCCTGCTATTTGTAACCTCCTGCACTTGCATGTGACATCTTCAGATACCCTTCTTTATTGGTGTCATGGAAAAGAAGCCTTGCATGAGTGCATCCGCATACAGAAGAAAGGGAGAGTTTCAGAGCATCCCACAGATGCGGAATTAAGGGCCCACTGCCCTTCCCCGTAGCCAGCCAAACCTCAGTGTCTATAGGTGTCACACACTCCAGTGTGGCCTGGCCTGGTGTCTGCCTCAAATGAGAAGTATAACTTTAGGACTTAGAAATTCTCCTGTAAGTTTAACTTCAGGTGATGTGCTTTCTGATTGCCAGGAATCCCAAAGGCTAGATTCTTCTCACACACTCTCAATCCAGTCACCACCCTTATAGTTTATTCCTTTTGCCCCAAATCATCCCAGCAAGTGATTAGTTTGTCTGGCTTTGTTTTGTGGGTGGCTGTGCTCTGCCAACTCCTCAGTTAGATTTTGAAAATTTACAGCAGCCCATCAACAAATTTGCAGTCTCTCCCAGCAGTCTTTAGCTGTGTGGCAGTGTTCACATTCTTCCTTCAACTTTCCGGTTGTCCAAACTGGACAGATGAATTAAGATATAAATACTTAGAAATTACACTTAGACCCAACATCGTCCAACTTAGAATTTTATTTTTATTTATTTATTTATTTTTATTTTTTTAGGTTTTTTAAGACAGGGCCTTGCTTTGTAGTTCAGGCTGGACCTGAGCTCAGTCTCAAACTCACATCACAGCAGTCCTCCTGCCTCTGCCTCCTGAATGCTGGTATTACAGGCGTGAGCCACCACGGCCAGCACTGTGATATGTGGTGCTGGTTGCTGCTGGGCGTGAGTCTCCACACCCAGTATGGTATATGGTTATCAGGGATCAAACCCGGGTCCTTGCGCTTGCAAGACAGGCGCAGGAACCACTGAGCTAAATCCCTGGCCCGCAACTTAGAATTTTAAAAAGCATTAAAATGGGAAGAGTAAACTGACTTTGAGAGATAAACCACAACTTTGTACATATCACATAGCACGTGAGAGATTCTCAGTGGTGAAACAGAAAACACAACTGACAAACACTCCAAAAGGGCCGCTGTAACAAGCCTCGAGGCTACATGAACTGTCTGGGAGGATGTAACTTACTCTGATCTTTAGAAGCACGTAGAAGCAGGCTTTTATTAGTCAATATGTCTGTGGATTCTTCAAAGGGTAAAACAATTTTCATAGTATAGGCTTTAGGGAACTGGTCTCTTCAGAAACTGGACCTTTAGGAATTGCTTTTTATTTTAAAACTACTTCCTCCTTATGAGGATATCCTCATAAGGATATGTCCATTTAAGTATAAATGATTCAAACTTATCATTTTTATGGCAGAGTAATACTCCATTCTGTAGAAGAACCAGTTTTTTAATCCAGTCTCCAGTTGATGGACACTTGGGTTGTTTCCAAGATGTAGCAATCACAAATTGGGCTGCTATAAACATCGATGCACACATGTCTTGAGGATATCCTCATAAATGAAATAAATAGGTCACAGATAGGTACGTATCACATCTTTTCTCTGGTATGAGAAAATAAAGATGTAAATGAGTCCTAGAATTGTATGTTATATATTGTGAAATAGAAAATACTCAAAGTAAAATAGGGTGAAGGGGGAAAAATAATGAGATTATAACAAAAAAGTAAGGAAACAAATTTTATGTATATGGAGGGCGGTAGGGTGGGTAGGGCTATGGGAAAAAATGAGAATTAAATTGTGTCTTATACTGGTACAAATCCCCATTATGGGGTGCCATCATGATGCGTATATGTAATGTACCAATAAAGATTTTAAAAATAAATTTAGAAAATAAATAAATAAAACTACTTCCTCCTGCACTAGCTGCAAATCATGTTGCTGCCACTAGAGGGTAGGAGAGTACTAGGTAGCTCGATTTTTAGGTAAATTGCTTATATTGTTTTAAACTCAACTAAATAGAATTCTTTAAATCTAGGGAAATTAATTAACTTAATTCAAATATAAGAGAAGGTGTTAAGCCAGGCTGTGTGCCAAGGGCTATACTAGGTAACGGGAGCGCAGATTAAAGGTTCCATCCCTTCCTTCAAGAGTTCAGTCAAGGACAAAGATGTGTTCTACCGAAGGAAAATCCACGCTTAAGGTGAACATCACCCCTTCCTTTATTCTCTCACTCTTGGTGGGATGTTCCATGTTCCTGGCACCATCTCAGTCTCTGAATTGTGACGTGTCTTTGAATAAAGGACCAGTGGTACCACTGCGGGCCCAGGAAGAAGAGGGACAGTGGAGCAGGTGGGGGCCGGCTGCTCATTTGCCTGAGTCTGAAGGATGTACAGGCAGAGGAGCACGGGGAACATGGTCGGTGAGCTCATGAGCTGAGCCAGAACATGGGACTGTCATGGTGGGCGACGCCGCAGACACCGAGGGTGCAGATCAGCCGAAGAATCCGGACACCGTCCTGCCTGATGAAGGACACGGAAGGAGGAGCAAGGGAGGAGGGGATGCAGGGACACCAGAGACGTCTAGGAAGAAAACGCCGAAGGCAAAACCGATGTTTCTGGAATGGAATTAGGATACAGATGTTGGTGACCTGAGGCCAGAGAGGGAGGCAGGAGCCTGACCACTGAGTGGGAAGCAGATGGGGCTGCAGTTTGCAGACCCCCAAATGAACGCTTCCTAAAAGAAATTCCTCATTAACATGTGGCTCTTCTGTGAGGAAATTTCTTGGATCCCTAAGTCCTGGGGCAGAGCTTTGCATACCTGTAAGGAAAGGCTTCAGATTGGGCACAGGACCACCCTGAATATTCAGCTCTGGGCTGGGGCTCCGGCACCAATGCGGGACCAGCTCAGAACAGGGCCTGAGGCTCTCTCTCATTGCACTGTCCCCATCTGGCCCAGGAACTGCATCGGGAAACAGTTTGCCATGAATGAACTGAAAGTGGCTGTGGCCCTGACCCTGCTCCGCTTTGAGCTGCTGCCTGATCCCACCAAGGTCCCCTTCCCTATACCACGACTTGTGCTGAAGTCCAAGAACGGGATCTACCTGAAGCTCAGGAAGCTCCACTAACCCTGGTGAGTCAGCAGCAGGCTCTGAGGGTCTCGTGCCTACTGCCTTGTCTGTCTGTCACCTGCTCCCATCCCCAGCCTGTCCCTCTTCTGCTTCCTACCTGCTCAGCTTCCTGCTGTCCTGCCTCTGTTCTGTCTGTCCTGCTGTCTCACCTTTCTTCAAGCTCTTGCTCCTGTTGTCTGTCTACATGCACCTCTGATTGCCTCTCTACGCTCTGATCTCCCACCTCCTCTTCAGCTTACTCCCCCTCCATCAGTGTTCTCCTTTTCTACTTGCTGATTTTCTCTGTACGAGCTTCCTACAGCTGCTAGCATCAACCAGCACAACCTTTGCAGTCTGGAGTTACAGAAAGCTATTCTCTCATAGTTCTGGAGATCAGAAGTTGGTTTCACCGGGAGAAGATCCAGTTGTCGACATGGCCAACCTCTTCTACAGGCTCCAGGAGGGAACCCTTATACTTGCCTTTCCTCTCTAGAAACACATATCTTGGAACTTGTTCCTTCTTTCTTTAAAGGATAATTGACCCATGTCAAAATCCTCTACTTAATCTGCTTTTCAACCTTTAGAGTTCCTTTTGATATAGGAGATAACATATTCATGGGCTCCAAAGTTGAGGTCTTGGACATCCTGGAAAGACATTATTCAGCCTGGCACTGTCCCTCCCCGACTGTCACCCAATTTCTCCATCCAAATCTCTCCTGCATGGTCTTTATCTACCTGTGTGTCTCTTACTCAAGCCTCTCCATCTTCCTCCTCCTTGCAGTAAAATTCCTAATGTCATGTGGAGTGTCTTGTTTCCTTGAATATGACAGGGAATAGGAGGCAGAAGGAGAGGCAACAAGTCCCTTCTGAGGAAAGGGCAATGACAAGTGGCCTGTGGTACCAGGACTTCTGCCAGGCCTCGTGCAGCCCACTCTCTTTGGGTGGCTTTGTACAGGTGACTTCTCATGCCCCACACTAGCCCAACAAAACTTAACTGAGGCCTCAGTTTTGACAAAGGGCTTTTCTCTAGGACCTCGGGCAGAGAAGCTCACTCTGTCAGGGAAAGAGACAAGACCTCCCTTATATACAAGGACTGACATTTCTTACACTAGATTTTTCCAAAGAGGTTCCAGCTAGAGCCCATCTTGAGGCTCTAGCCTCAAGACCCCATCTTGAGGGGCCTCAGGATCTTGCTCTTCACAGATCAAATGAGAAGTGAGAAGAGAGCCCAGCTCAACCATGTCACCAAGTCATCCGTCAGTCTCCTTCACATACAGGACCAAGAGCTTGTCAGGAGGCTCAGGAAGTGGACAGCTGTCCGTCAAGAGCCGGGAGCAACCAGGCCTATGGGGGAGGATGTGAGAACCCAAACAGCTCCTCCCCTCAGGACGGCCCATGGCAGTCTCCCTGGCAAGTGACCCTGATGAAGGAGAAGCCTCATTGACCCTGCCCACCCTGGTGATCACCGGGGTGCTGGCACTTCTGGGCCTGGCCCTTCTCCCGGCTCTCACCTCTTTATGAACTCCCCCCAGAGTCCCTGGGCAGGTGTTCTTGCATCTGTTAGCCTTCATTCAACCATTCAACCAGACCCTGCACCATTCTGAGCCCACAGCCCTGAGTGCTATACACAGAAATTCTTGGAGTTCTCTGATGTCCCCAGTGTGTTATTGTCTATATATTCTCCCCAAGGGTTTCTCTGTGAGCCAGAACCTGCACCCAAGACCTCTGTGCCATTCTCCTGCCCTCTTAAGTCACTGGGATCATTTGGTCTTGCTCTGCAAAGGGACAGGATTAGGCAGACTAGAATCTTGAACAAGGGGAGAGGGGAGAATTGGGTAATAGAGACGGCTGAGAACAGACAAGCAAGATGTGCAGCAGGTTGCCCTGCATCAGGCCATGCAAGAGGTGATGCTGGCCATGTACAGAGAACACAGGACAGTAGGGAGTTCTGGGTGTCCATCTGCAGGACCCCAGCTTGAAACTGCACTGAGAAGGCTTTAAAATATTATTGAATTGGCTTATAATTTAGCTATTGATTAAAATTATGTCAATCCAAGGCCCCCATTTGACTTGCCAGGTGAGCCTTTGAATGGCACATGGAGACAAAATTCCCTTCCAGGCCAAATACTGTTTAAAGATAATATGGGTGGTTTGTTAACTACGACATGTGATAATACAAGTGGCTTGTTAACTATGACAGCAACAGAACCCAGGTGGCTTCTTAACTGTGGCCTGTCCTTTGTAAAAATCCAACTGTCCCTCCCTTTTACAACCTGGCTTATCAGTGCCCTAAGTCACACCATTCCTTATATCTGCCTTTATGTCCCTTGCTCTGTTTCATAATCATAATTACTGACAAATCCAAAGCTTTTGCTCCTAACTAGGCAGATCTAGGATCAAATGGTCTTACCCAGGAGAGAGGTAAAATCAGATCTTCTCCCTGCCTAAGTAGTAAACTGCTGTTTGTTCTTATTCTTTATTCTTTGTGTATTTTTCTTTCATCCTCTGCTGTATCCTCAGTAAGGTAGTTGAACTTTGCCCAGTAACTGGTTGGGCCCCTCATAACCAGCCGTGAACACGTGCTATAACTGGGATCACATAAGATGAGAAAGTGAGACTGAGAAGTGACCTTGCTGCCTCAACCAGTAGGCAAGACCCAAGTTAAATTCCACTCATATGCACGTCCCCCAAAGACAAACAAATAGAGATATGTCAGGCACTCCCATATACACTCATTGCATACTCTACATGCTACCCCACCCACACATACATGCACACAAATTCCCAGGGTCACAGGAGGCCACAGGTGTGTTTGAAGGTCTACAAAGTTTAAGAACTCATCCGTGGTGTGTACCAGTTGCAGCCTCCGCCCTCCCTCCTGCAGAAAGCCCCTCTCCCCTCTGGCACCAGAGCTCTTGGGTCTATTTCCCACCAATGCACCGCCAGGAGACTCGGGACTAAGCGTGGATTCTTGATCTATGGATGCTAGAATCAGTAGGCCTCTCAGATGAGTGTCTCACAGGCTCCTGCTCTTAGCGCTGACCTGGGATCAGAGCCTGTTCCCATCAGGGGATCATCAACCCTGCACACACTTGGTGACTGTCTGGTGCTCATGGTTCAGAGATATAGGAAGTGGATGCAGTTATGCCCTGGTGCCACTCTGGGCACCAGGTGTTACAACCTCACAGCTGAGCTCCCACCTAGGGGGACAAGACTGTCATAACTGGAAGTTAGCACAGTGTGGTGGTCGTTGAAATCTCATCTTCACCTGTACAGAGAGCCATCTATTGAGACGCTGTACAGAGGGGACTGTGGGTAGCATGGGGTACAGAACAGACAGCCAAGAGGCACATCTTAGCTGGGACCTCGGCATCATACACAGCTTGGCAAGGAGGTTTGGATCTTCAGCAGGTGGCCTATCAGGACAGCCAGCGTTGTGGCCTCCCAAGTATAAAAGCATCAATAGCATGAAAGATTTATCTCCGGATGGCAGATAAATCTGAGCACCGTACATCATCACCGAGCTCCAAAGCTGGAATTCCTCTCTCCTGCCCCCAACTCTCTAGTTCTCTTCTTTCCACAGCTATCCAACTCCTGGCCTGGAGCCTCCTAGCAGCCATACACCCTGAACCCTAGAAGTGTATGTGTCCACAGCCATCACGTAGTTGCTGCCAGGGCTGCCAGCAAAAGACCTCCAAGGCTTTCCCCAAAAGTGCTTCTCTGTTACCGCCATGCCTCACCCATGACTCACTCTGATTCAAGGGTGGATTTCTTTCTCCCAGGAAGGAAGTCTCCCACTGATGCCCCTTGCTGCCTTCCCTGGTCTAACTGTGAATGCCCAGAGCACCATATGACTGAGACCCAACGCTGAGGATGCAGGGATGCCAGGGACCCATGGGGGAGGCAGAAGAGAGAGCCAATAAATAAATAAATAATAAAAATAACATCCTCTAGATTCTTTATTTTAGAATTATTCATTATTTTATACAGTTTTGATTTAGGTCACTTTTTCTTATTTCAGTTATATTTTACACACACACACACAGAGCTACACATAAAAACACCTCTGCATGAGAGGCAATCCCCTGAGCCATCCCACAAATCACATGCTACCTGGTTATAACCATGAATCCTTCAGTAAATCTTCTGCTGTGTTCACTACGTCATGAAGGCTGGAATGCACATTTCTGCTATGTTTAAGAAGGACTGCTAATTAGAAGAGCTAAATGAAGATTCCTGGGATGGGCAGGGATCACCAGCTGAGGGAATGAATGATATCTCCCATACATGTAGAACAAGCATTTGTAGACACGCATGTGTGAGTGGCACTGTCCTGCAAGGAGGTCATCTGCGCCAGTGCCTGCTCTCCTGCCAAACAAGAAGCCTCCTGCCAAACAACAAGGCAGGGAGCCATGACTACTCCATATCCCTCTGGGAGGCTGGCGCCCAGGAGAAAGAAGAGCCCAACCTGGCTGGGCCCTGGCTCTCTGCAGGGCTACTTCCCAGCTCCAGGCCCCAGTGGCTTCAGGTGCAGGTGTATCCCATTCTTGGAGCGCAGAATCAGCTGGGGCATCTTGATGGGCAGCTTCGAGGGGTCGAGGGAGAACTCAAAGCGGAGCAAACACAGAGCTGTGACCACCTTCAACTCATTCATGGCAAACTGCTGCCCGATGCAATTCCTGCAGTGAGCAGTAGAGAGGTACTGGGCTGGGGGTATCCAGAGGGGGGAGATCCAATGCTCTTAGTGCTAACAAAAATCAGTAACCAGTTTGGACATATAACTGTCTGATAGGCTGATTGACCTGTTCTTTTTCTTTTCTTTTTTTTTTTTTTTTTCCTTGTACCGGGAATAGAACTCAAGACCTTGTGCTTGCCAGGCAGGCACAGTGCCACTGAACTATATCCCCAGTAAGTTATATATTACTGTTGAGTTTTTTTTGTTTGTTTGTTTGTTTTTTGAGATAGATAGGATCTCATTGTGTAATTCAGGCTCATTGACCTGCTCTTAAGAAAAGTTCTTGGGAACGTACTGAGGACCTTAACTGAGGAGCTGTACGATGGGGGTTGTGGTGGGGGTTCCTCCTGGAATGCCTGCCATCCACCCATATCCTAAGAACAGGAATATAATAGCAAGAAGAGTGTTCCTGGAGTTTTCCAGGCATTTAGGATAACCACAAGCCCAAGATCACAGAATGTGCCATAATAGTACCTCCTTCATGATATCTCCCCCCACTTTCCTCCTCAGTCCTGAAGACCTAGGGATTCTGGGTCTTTCCCTACCTGGGCCCAGCAGAGAAGGGCATGAAGGCAAAGGGATGGCGTCCAGACACATTCTCAGGAGAAAAACGCAGGGGATCAAAGACCTAAGGAGACAGGCTTTGCTTAAATACCCACCAGGCCCGGGCATATGGCACAGCCCCCTCCGTCCGATCTTTGCCAAGAAATGAGGTACCTCGGGGTCAGGCCATACTGCACTGTTCCTATGGAGGGCATAGATGTGCAGAGAGATAAGGCTGCCTATAAACAGAAAAGAGGTTTGGTGACCAGGGAGCCCTAGAGCCGACATTCCCTCCTCCACCCAGGACTTAGATGCCCTGGTGCCCCAATACCCGGAGCACTGGCCCCTGCCTGCCCATTGCCAGTGACCTCGAGCTCTTTACCATACTCAACTCGTCGAAATGTTTGGAACACTTTCCTGTCCAGTTCCTGTAGCCCCAGCACTGAGCACAGTGTCCAACACAGACATTTATGAAGTGAAAAAGGAGAGAAGGGGGGATGAACCACCTTACTATAGAGTAGGACAGGCAGGAACTAGTATAACCTTTCTTCTGTCAATGACTTTCAAGAAGCTATTATCCATCACATTATGCTATCTGTAGTAGTAGCTCCTGTTTCACTTGCTTACCACATGGCAGGGGTAGTTCCAAATGCTCCTTATGAAGCTGCCACATACAGATTTACATGCTGTTCGTGGCTCTGCATTAACTTCAAGTCCCGTGACTCACACCCTGAAGTTATCCAAGGTACAACCTGACTAAGCATGGTGCTACAGGACAGCCTTGCTGACCTGTCTCTCTTTAATTTGGGCAAAAATCTTGAAAGATAAGTACCCTTCTCACCCCCATCTTATAGAAGATGAAGTAGAGATTTAGAAGCAAAACAAGTGACTCATATAATGTGGAGGTAGAATTTGAATCCAGGGCTCTCTGAACACAAAGCCTAAGCTCATCCTCCTTGGTGCAAAGTTTTAGGCAACATCATAGGAGATGTCCTAGGAGCATCCACAGGATCCTGATTCAACCCCACTCAGGCCACCCCCACACACACCTGCAGGTAGAGAGCGGCCATCCACAAAACTGACAGGCTTGCTGAGCTGGCGGTACACCTGAGGCACAGGTGGGTAGAGGCGGAAACTCTCCTTGATGCACATAGTCAGGTAGGTCATCTTGCCCAGATCGTCCCTGTCAGCAACACAGGACAGCTGTGAATGGTGAGCAATGGTATCTGGGAAGAGGTGAGGCCCCCTCAACTTCACACCTCACCATAGTGCCATCCCCCTCAGCACCAGCACACATCCAAGTTACAGGGGCCCAAGGCCTAGAGGTGCCCAGGTCAGACTGGACCCAGGATGGCCATTCAGAGCCAGCAGTCTGGCCCCATATCCCTCCATCCCCTCTTCATCTTCACTGCTAAGAAGGAAAGGTCAGGACCCCAGAGGTGCACTCAGCTGCCCAAGACAAGGTCACCTCCTGTCCAGCAGTTCTACACAGAAACCCCCCTGAGGACTGCTGAGGTTTGACTGAGCTCTCCCTGTGGACAAGGAACAGAAAGGACAGGAGCTGATACATGCTGATCGAATGAACCAACCAATGTTCTAGTTATGACTTGTGACTAGATGTCCCCCCAAAGCCTCATGCAGTCATAGGTGGGGCTTTTTGGAGGTGGCTGGATCTAGTGTTTGATGCTGGGATCAATTCAATGTTAGGATTAAGGATGGGTCATTACTAAGTCTACTGATTGGTTTGGTTCTGTCCTAATATTGGTAGTTTGGAGAAGATAAAGAGGGCAGAAAAATGCTTTTAAAGTATCCTTGTTGCTTTTGCTACTGCTGGGCACCATGAACTCTTTCTCCTCTCCTGTGTGCCATCCTGCTTTGGAGCCAGCCGAATATGGACTGAAACCTCTATAAACTATGACTTAAATAAACCCTTTTTCCTTTAAATTTGGGTATCAGTTATTTTTGTCTTAGCAGTGAGAGAAAAGTAGCTAACACATGTATGAATTGTTCACTAAGTGAATAATGATAAACATACTGTTTTTTCTCTTTTCTCTTTTCCCATCATAAAGCTCAGGCCCCAAATTCCAAGTCTTCATGGCATGGTCCTGAGTTTTCATTTGTTGTGCTATTTTATTAAATAAATGCCCTCAAAATGGCTTCAAGTTTTGAACAGAATAGAGAAACGATGTTTTAATTTCCTGCCTCACCTGGTGTGCACAATGTTACCCTGAACCCTAGAACATCTGGCTCTCTCTGCCTGAGTTTTAATCCACCTTAGCAGTTAGGTCAAGTCTTACCCTTCAGATCCTTCTGGTACCATCCAGGACACTCCTCGGGTGTACTTTTCTCTGGCTTTTCAGTTATGTAAGTTTGTTCCTCTAAACACTCCCCAAGGGTAGAAATCAGGTCCTTCCTCCTCTTTCCACCTTTACCCCAGGAGGCACCACGCTGGATACCCCAGGTTTCTGACCAATCAAAATGAGTGATGCAGATTCCATTCTGTAACTCTCTGATTCTGGAGTTTTAGGTTGGTGCCTTTCGAGTTCATCTAAGCTTCCTCCACTGACAGCTGCTTTCTGTCCCTCTGCTATGTGCCTCCCACCCACTGAGGTGGTACAGGAGGCCAGAGAAAGGAGCCTGGCAGCACCTGCCAGGGAGGTGGCATAGACGGAATGGAAGGGACACCCATAACGATGCCCAGCAATCACAGAGAGAGGTTGGAATTGTGTTGGGCGTGATCAGAACTTCACTCTGGAGCTGAGAAACAGGAAGAATATTTGAAAGTTCTCAAGTGCCAGAGTTTGGGAGGCAGTCTTCTGTCCTCCACCTGAAGGACAGAGGTGAGATCCAGAGGCTGAGTTCTGCCACCCAAAGGCAGATGGCAAGGGCCTGGCTCTCCTCTTCAGCCTTATTCCTCTTCTTTCTTTCCCAGCCTTCCCTACCCTATTCTGGAGCTTAGAAGAATGTTCATGTTCTCCGTCCTGGGAATTCAGCTCAGAAAAGTGAACCTCTTGGTGATAATTGTCTCTACGTGACAATGGAAAGGCTCCACTTAGGGGCAGTAGGGTAAAGGATATACCCACACTCAGCGACCCAAAAAGCTGAAGTACTAGAAGGAGCAGGACACCTGCTGCCACCCTGACCTTATTTCCAGGATGGCACAACCCCTCCCTGGGCTGAGCGGGATGGGCCAGATTTCCCCTCAGTCCACTCACCATCGGAAGGAGTCCTGGTCCCCTAGGATCTCACGGACCTCCTCCCTACAACGCTGCTGGTGCTCCGGGTACAGAGCCATGCAGTAGAGAAACCAGGAGATGCCACTGGTGGTGGTGTCATGACCTGCGAACATGAACGTGTCCACTTCGGCCCGGATGTCTGCATCAGACAGCGTGGTGGCGTTCTCATCCTGGGTTAAGGCATAAGAGCAGGGCTCAGGGCTCTGGGGTGGGGACCAAGAGCTTGGAAGAGTAGTGAAAAGCAAGTCTGGAAAGGAGAGTGAGACCTGCTTTGCAGACTGGGAATTAAAGCCTCCCCAAGGGGCCTATCTTGCATCTCTGCCCACCCTGGGTGCCTCCTACTCCAAGATGCCCCCCCTCATCCCTCTGCCCAAATGATCTGTGGCCTTAGCTAGCCCCGTCTGTCAGCTCTGCTCACATGGCATACAGAATGCCACCTAGTAAGGGAAGATATCTTGTCAACATCCTCCGACTGTCCCTTCCACGGGACTATAAGGATCCAGGGGGCAAGGGCCAGGTCCTTTTATCTCAACATCTGAATACAAGAACTGACTCAGAATAGCCCTCATTGGGGGATAATGAACTCAATGAAGGAATTTAGAAATGAAATCTAAGTTCTAAGATTCGACAATGGCCAGATTCTTGGGGATCAGAAGTCTAGAAATGCCTCCAGGCCACCACCATGTCACCCAGGCTCCCCAGCCCCAGGTGCTGCAGCCCAGCCACATACACTTCACACCTCTCTACCTTTACGGTATGTGTCAAAGACAAGATGTGGGTTAGACTTTCTGGGAAACCAGCCCCTCCTGGTGAGGTAGCGCACCCTGTCCCAGCAGGAGCAGCCTTCAGGTGAGGGCTGAGGACACTCACCCGGGCGCCGAGGAGAATGTCCAGGAAGTCCAAGTGTCTCCGGTGCTGGATCTTCTCCTGCTCTCTCTTGTCTTGCAGGTCTGCTTTCCGCTTCCTGATGACGTGATCTAGGCCGGGAGCACAGGGGTCACTGCCTGAGAACAATCCTCTGACTGACAGGGAGCTGAAGACCTGCAGTGGCCAGGATGCAGAGGGGCCAGGAGGGAGAAGCAGGCTTTGAGGAGCAGGCCCCGCAGGACAGTACACCTGTAAAGTCATGAGCCGCCTGGCAGGCCCGCAGGAAGCGGCGGCCGTGCGGGGTGAGCCAGTAGATGAAGTCGTTGTGGTACTGGAAGGAGTCTATGCGCTGCTGCATCAATAGCGTGAGGTCACACACTGCCTGGTAGTAGCTGCTGTCCCTGTGCAGCGAGGGCAGATAGAGGGACTGTTCAGACACTGCCCCAGGGGCGGAGCCCTGTGTGACTCCCCTCCAACCACAGCACATCTGCCCTCTCCATAAACTCCCTCACTAAAGCTCGAGTTTCTCCCACCACACCCAATGCCTAAGACCCTGCCTGCTCTCTGACGGGCCGCAGGAGCCCTGCCAGCTCTCCCTCTGGCTGGCGTGGGGAGGAGGGAGCATGGTCCGCCATGGGGCACCTCTGACCTGTAGCACAGGCTGCTGTCTCCTTTGCCAAAGGTGCACTTCATGAGTGAGTCCAGTGCCATGTGGCCCACGTCGCTGAAGATGTCAAAGCTTTTATTCTCTTGAGCCTTTTTCTCCCACTTGTCCTGGAGCCCAGAGATAGGAACCAAAGTGGACACCTCACCCTGCCCCCTGGGACCCAATGCTCTGCCACCAAACCTGTGTCCACACACACCCCAGTCTCTGGCCTGCCCTGCATCCTACCGGAGTGTGGGGAGCCGGACAGCAGGCTCAGGAGGTAGATCTCCCACACACAGGCACTGTCTCCTAGTCAGGGGAGCCAGCAGGAAGGCTGAGCTCGCCGCACAGTGTGTGTGTAAGTCAAGCCTGCAGCTGTGCTGGCCAGAAGTTTGCCACAAGGGAAGAGACTAGCCTGGGGAGCTCTGGGAATCCTCTAGCCCTGAGACTCTAAATCTGACTCGACATATCTCTTGCAGAAGTTCTCAAATCTATAGTAGTGGATACCTCACTGAGGCTTCCAGGAATGCTTTGGTTTGGCAAAACAGAAAGCCCGGGGCCCTGGTAGAAACAAGGACCCAGGGCTGCCCCACACAAGGAACTCCCAGTGCTAGCCAGCAGTGGCTCACAACAATGGGCCACAGGGCAGGACTTTGGCACCGCTGTGACAGGATGACTAAGGACTCGGGGCACCAGGGTTCCTCCCAGTGCCATCCACCCTCCCTTAGGAGGGGCAGAGGGCTGGCCCAGGCTCCCACAGCTCCAGGAGCCTATCCCAGGAAGCTCACCAGCATGCTGTTTGCAGAGCTTGTGAACACAGCCACATAGGGCTTTAGCACATCATAGTGGAAGCCATGTGTGAGAAGCTTGCGGTGCTGGAACCACTTGGTCCCATCAAGTATGAGCAGACCTTTCCCTGGGAAGGGATAGGAGAAGGAAGGCCCGTGAGTCCAGGCAGTCCTGCGCCACCCCAGCAGCAGGGACTAAGCAAGTACCACCTCCCATCCCTGAGCCTGGAAGCCTCCAAGTTGGGCCACCACAGGATCTAGGAACACCCCTGTTCCCCTCCCCAAGGTGGCCAGAGCCCCAGGCAGCCATTCTGTGCTGAGCAAGTTTCTCCCTCAGGCAAGATGTCTTTATTTTGCTTCTTGGCTATACCACAAAGCTTGAGTTCCAGGAACTTGTGTTGGGTGATACTGGGCTGAGACAAAGGATGAAAGGCTCTCTGGGAACAGTCAGGCAGAAACAAAGCTTGATGGGATTTGACTGCCAGGAGTAATGTTCCAGGTCTGGCCTTCCTATCCTCAGGCAAGAACCCACCCCTACACACCCAGCCATGGAAAAGTAGTCCTCTCTTCTAAGCTGCCTCAATTTTTCCTAAAACATTTTTTATTTTTGTCTTTTTTTTTTTTAGCTTCCCATTGGTAGTTGGAAAGACAGTATGCATCACCAAGGTCCAGAGAAAGACTTCCCTGGTTTATGCCATGAGTAAATAGCCCCCAGGACTCTTCCTCTTTCCCTAACCTGTCTCAGATATCAGTAAGCTACTGAAGAGTAAAGAAAGGGCTTTGGGAAAGTCTATGACCTTGGCTCAGGAATATTCAATGACTCTCACTCATTTTAACATCAATCCACAGGCCTCATCCTGAAAACCAAGGGCAGCCATCTTTCCCTGCCTAGCCTCACCTCCCAGGGGAGGTCAGCCTTCTAGCCAGCCAGCCAGCCTTCCAGCTGCAGCCTCAGTCTCCCACTACCACATCTGTCCTCTGGCGCTCGCCCTACACAGCACCATCTTTTAAAATCTCCTGTAGGATCAACTCCAAGGCCACCTCCCCCAGGAGGCGATCTTCATATTCACACATAGAGCCCTGCCCCTGTCTGGAAAGAAAAGAAAGCAACTGACCCAAGAAGAAAAGTATAGTACCAGTGGGGACTTAGCTCAGTGACACCATACCTGCCTGGCAAGAGCAAGGTCCTGAGTGTGATCCCGGTACCAAAAAAGAAAAAGTACAATACCACGTTTCCCTTCCCCTACTAACCAGGAGCTTGGGATCAAGTGAGTGGCTGAGCAAGCTAAGATCCTAGTCAACCAGCACTAAGGTTGGGAAAGGAAGGAAAGGGGAGAAGAGGGGAGGGAAGGGACAGGGAGGTTCTCACTCACCAGTCCACTGGAGAAAAAAGTCGTAGAAATCCGCAGCCTTAGGGTCTACAGGAGGAGAAATGGGTCAAGGAAGAAAAAAGACATGTCAAAAAAAAAAAAAAGACA
>PVIR01027274.1:0-23098 GCA_004026965.1 Petromus typicus
GGAGCCCCCCGGGGTCCCCAGGGCCTCGCTCCCGCAGGGAGCTGTTTGCTTAGGGAAACGGGCGCGCGCTCGAAGGCGGAGCCCGCGCGCCAGTCGCCACCTCGCCAGACCGCATCGAGCTCGGCGTGCGCTCCTCCTCCTCGTTCCCGCGCGGCTCGGCGTCGGTCCCGGAGGAAAGCCGCGGGAAGACAGGTTGGCAACTGCCGGGCCACGGAACCAGCCTTGGGCGGTGGAGCCTCCGCTGCTCCCGGTTCGGTTCTCCGACTCAGGCCAGCGCTCGGGCTCCTCTGTAGAGCAGCTACGGGGGAATCTCTTCACCTTGGAGTTGCTTTGGGCCTCGTGCTGTGCTATGTATTTGTGCCAAAAATCCCTTTAAACTGGTTCTTTTTTCTATTCCTCCTTAGATTCTTCTTCCTTTTAAAATTACTGGCACGGATTCTTTTTCGCTCCTCCAGATTATATAAACATTACACACACGCACACGCACACACGAGTCCCCAGGAAGATCACTGCGTCGTTACCACTTCCACGGTCTCCCCAGATTAGCGCTTCTGGAGAAGCCTTTTGCACCGAGGACTCGGCCCTTTCTCTTCCTGGCCAGGCTGTGAACCTGTCGCTCAGTCAGTACCTCTGAGAGAAGGGAGTGCTGTGGGACTGGGAAGACGTATGGCGCCTACTCCAGTTAGATGCTCTTCAGATAATCTGCAACCAAGTTCGCTGATAAAATATTTAGCAAAGACCCGGTAAACATCACTGCAAATACATTAAAGCACTTCAGCCCGACAGCTTATGATTATTTCAGAACTTAAAAAGGAGATCATAGATTGTCACTGTTTCTGCGCTCCACCAAGAAACCGAACCACCTTCCCGAGGTGGGTGGATGGGTGGGTGAGCGGCTGCTTCCCCCTCTTTTCCTCCTCCAGCTCATCACGGTGATCCTCAGCAGCAGCGATTTATTTAGGTCTGTCTGTAGTTTAAAGGCTGGGGGATGGAGTAGAGGTGCCAAGGACACATAGGACTTGCTCCTAAAGCACCGGTTCAGGTGTTGTATGCTTCTATATTAACTGGAAAAGACAGACTCTGGAACTTTTACAGGGCGAGAAGAGGCCACCGGCTCGCGCTTTGTATACTTTGCACTTCAAATTGTTACATTCAACTGAATATTTGGCTCATTCGGATCTGAAGAGTCTCCGAGCATCATCGAACTCCCTCCTCCACCCCTCCTCTCAAAAGGGGGGAGGGGGAAGGTAAGAAAAATGTTTAGTAAATTGCACATCTTCAAATCTTCTAAAGCAGTGGTCACAAAGCTTAAAGGTGACACAACAGAGCTCACGTAAACCGACACACACTTCCCACTCCCCAAGCCAACAATAAAATCATCCCCTTCAATTTGCCATGATCGTTGCGACCAAGAGCCAGGTGATTATCCTAATTAATGTCTATCTAATTAAATTACTGTCAGCAGTTAACCAATGGCAGGAGCCGTTTCATCGGCTGCACAAGCAGCGAGATCAAAAGTGAGCCTTTTCTGATTGCTGCATAGTGTCAATTGGCCAATCTCTTCTCCCAGGGAAAAAAAAAAAAGTAAATCAAACCTTTGAGAAGCATTTGCTGGGTGAAGTGCTTTCTGTCTAGTGAGGGGGTCTGTGGATTTCTAGTTTATGATAAATAGGACTTTAAAACCAGGGACGGGAGGGCGAGCGTTCAGGTTCGAGAGCTATGCAGCTGGAACACTGCCTTTCTCCATCTATCATGCTCTCCAAGAAATTTCTCAATGTGAGCAGCAGCTACCCACACTCAGGCGGATCTGAGCTTGTCTTGCACGATCATCCCATTATCTCGACCACTGACAACCTGGAGAGAAGTTCACCTTTGAAAAAAATTACCAGGGGGATGACGAATCAGTCAGATCCAGACAATTTTCCTGACTCCAAGGACTCACCAGGGGACGTCCAGAGAAGTAAACTCTCTCCTGTCTTGGACGGGGTCTCTGAGCTTCGTCACAGTTTCGATGGCTCTGCTGCAGATCGCTACCTCCTCTCTCAGTCCAGCCAGCCACAGTCCGCGGCCACTGCTCCCAGTGCCATGTTCCCGTACCCCGGCCAGCACGGACCGGCGCACCCCGCCTTCTCCATCGGCAGCCCCAGCCGCTACATGGCTCACCACCCGGTCATCACCAACGGAGCCTACAACAGCCTGCTGTCCAACTCCTCACCGCAGGGCTACCCCGCAGCCGGCTACCCCTACCCGCAGCAGTACGGCCACTCGTACCAAGGAGCCCCGTTCTACCAGTTCTCCTCCACCCAGCCGGGGCTGGTGCCCGGCAAAGCGCAGGTGTACCTGTGCAACAGGCCCCTGTGGCTGAAATTTCACCGCCACCAAACGGAGATGATCATCACCAAACAGGGAAGGTAATGCTACGTGCTGGGCTGTCTGTCGCTGCCCCGGGCACGGCCCGCCCAGGCTGTCACCGCCGCGGCAGCCGCGATCTGGGGTCGGGAGCGGCGCGGACGGCGCCCCGGGCGCCCTGGAGTTGGCTAGTTCGGAGAGGGGAAAGTGGAAGGGGACCCGCCGAGGCGATGCCTGGGGGAGCCGCCGTTCCGGCGAGCCGAGGGCCAGGCAGCGGCCGGCTTTCGGGCGAGAAAGGCACAGTCCCGGCGGCGGCCCGCCGGGCGAAGGGAGGGACGGCCGCACCAGGCCCGCGTTTCCGGACAGGTGGAGCCGCGGGTCGCCAGCCTCGCGTCCCCGCCGCCTTCCCGGCCACCACTCGCTGCGCTCCCCGACTGCGGCCCCGCTCCGTCCCTCCCCTGACACCCTCGTCTAGACCGGCAAACACTCGTTCGTCTGTGCGTGGAGAGCAAGTTTTGCTTTGCTAACTGGCGCCCCGCTTCCAGCATTTAATCTTTAACATTTATTTTCCTTTTTCCTTGTTTTCTTCCCCCTTAATTTAAACAGGCGCATGTTTCCTTTTTTAAGTTTTAACATTTCTGGTCTCGATCCCACGGCTCATTACAATATTTTCGTGGATGTGATTTTGGCGGATCCCAATCACTGGAGGTTTCAAGGAGGCAAATGGGTTCCTTGCGGCAAAGCGGACACCAATGTGCAAGGCAAGTCCTTCCAATTAACACGTTTTCTTGACACTTATTTAGGTGAGAATGATTAATTAAGGCCTTTGTGGACGGGCTCGAACGACTTTTAAAACGATCGGCCAATGACTTCTTAAAGAAGACGAGGGGACAGGGGGACAGACTGAACGTGAGAAGGGGGAGGATTATGCAAAAGCTATTTTAATCATCCCCAGTTAATAGGAAGAAAGCACGGTCTAAAAAAGCCGGGCTAATGGGTTTCGCGCTGGAGTAAGGTGTGTGTGTGTGTGTGTGTGTGTGTGTGTGTGTGTGCGCGCGCGCGCGTGTCGCATGCTAAGGAGTTGGGACTGGGCAGTGCCCTGGCTTCATGTAAACAACGTATTTCTTCCTCTAGGAAATCGGGTCTACATGCACCCGGATTCCCCCAACACTGGGGCCCACTGGATGCGCCAAGAAATCTCTTTTGGAAAATTAAAACTTACAAACAACAAAGGAGCTTCAAACAACAATGGGCAGGTCAGTGGCTCAAGGCTCCTCTTCCTCTCTCTCCTACACACACACACACACACACACACACACACACACTCCTTTCTCCAGTTTAAAGCGGCAATCAAAGCCAGGTACTTTCTTTGATTCATTAAAAACACTTTAAAATTTTATATTTCCACCCTCCAAGATTGCGTTCTACCTGTAAAGTTGCCCCCTCCCCCGTCCAAGTCGAGTTTCCAACCTTTCCAAGTACAAAAGAGAAATCCCAAGATTTGCAGGTTTTGAAAAATCTTTGTTCCTCTTCCAAAGAGGGTTTTACGAGGCGGGCGGAGCACGGCGATCGGATTCCGGGTCTGTCCGGGCCTGGGGGGCCCTCGCTCCCGGAGGTGTGAGCGCGGGTCGGCGGCAGCCAGGCGCGTCCCGGGGCCGGATCGGGGCCCGGAGCTCACCGCCGCCGCCGCCCGCCCGGCGCTGTCTTTCTCCTCCCGGACAGATGGTGGTTTTACAGTCCTTGCACAAGTACCAGCCGCGCCTGCATGTGGTGGAAGTGAACGAGGACGGCACGGAGGACACCAGCCAGCCGGGCCGCGTGCAGACCTTCACGTTCCCGGAGACGCAGTTCATCGCGGTCACCGCCTACCAGAACACGGACGTAAGGAGGCCGGCCGCTGCCCCGGCCCCTCGGCTCGGTCCGGGCGCCCACGACCGCTAAGCGGCGATCGGAGCAGCAGGGCTGGGAGGAGCTCGCGAGCCCCCTAAGAGCCAGGCCGGGTGGGAAAGCTTGCTGTTTGTCTCCGACTCGGTCACGCAGACCACCTGTGATGTGGCCAGCATTCCTCCGTCTTGGGAGTTTTAAGTTAGTCTTCAAACCAGGACAGATGAAAGTGTTTTGTCACAGTCCCTCTTTAAGAAACAAACAGATCTTCCTCCTGTATTTTATTTTTAGCAAGGTTTGACATCTAAAAAAGTATTGTTAAAGGTGTTGGAATTGACTAAAATGAACAAAAAAGCACTACACACGTTCGGGGGGATATCGAAAAAGCAAACTCCTCTATGTGCAAATTACAGTAAGTCAAGTCACTGGGAGCCAAGGGGTTTTGAACTTCCTGATTATTTGTAAGTTAGCAAAATCTGATTTTAGTGGCCAATTTGGCTCCTAGGAGTGAGAGCGATTTGGGGTTTTACTCACTGGAAAATACCAAAAATGAAAACATGATTTTACTTTAACTCAAACCCAAATTTGAGACACATTTTGCTGGGTCCTCAGGTTGTAAATCCAAAAGTGACTAGCATTGTAAAGTTTGGTGAAAAACTAAAAAAATAAGCAGCATTTGGCGGTGGATTCAAGTTCCCCTCAAAGATTTTTATTTGTGCATAGTAAAAAGCATTTTTAAAGATGTGAGTTTAAGCCAATTTAGAACATGAGAAATAATTGAAAGTGATACTTCAGTTTTAGGTACCATTAGTCTAAGCATGTTCCTATAAATTTCATGATTTTTTTTCCCCTTTTCATCTATTCCCTCAAATTTTTCAGTTAGGAAGATCTCCTTAGTGAATTAAAATGTAGCCTGTGAGCTCCCGTAAGAAGTGACAGATGATATATTCTTAAGCAGACATACTTGCTTCATATAAGGTGAGATGACAGTTATCATTTTGCTCTTCTAGATCACACAACTGAAAATAGATCACAACCCCTTTGCAAAAGGATTTCGGGATAATTATGACACGTAAGTAATTTTGCATGTTCCTTCTTACATGCTCACAGAATTGGCCCTTAGGTCAAGGGTAGGTTGTTGTGTAAGTCTTTTGGAAGCTGGAAGGTGTAAGGACAGACTTCTTTGAGCCACCCCCCCCTTCTTCGTTGCTTCTTCCTTCCTCCTCCCCGGTGACCTTGTGGCTAAGTGTTTGTATGGGTTTGGTCAAAGGGCTCCTCTGTATATTTTTAGCTTTCCAGTGAATTACAAAGTTGTTGGCGGCCTGGCCTGGGGCTGGCTGGCTGGGGAAGCTGCCCTGGTTCCCGTTGGGGTGTTGTGTGTGGTGCTGCAGATGCTCAGCTCAGATTGTCTGTGTCTGAAACCGGCAATTCTGCCTGAAAGTGCATGTGGCTCTGGCAGTTGTTACAGTCTCCTTGGCATATGTGACTTTTATTTACCCATTTCCAAGTTTTGTGAAATAGCATTTCCTGTGCAAGTTGACTGTGGACTGAATAAAAACATGTCCCTACCACAGGAGGTTGCATGAGCAGAACCACTGTCACAGTGGTTGCAGGTTTTGGGAAGGATGAAGATGCTGTTGCTATAGATTATTTACAAGCTGCAAAAGGAGGATATTTCCACTAAGCTTTTGAGTCTGTGTTTTCCTTAAATGTGTTGATTCTCTTTATTCAGGTCTCCCTCACCTAGCCGTCTTTTCTCGCAAAGGCTGTTTCTGAGGGTGTTAAAAGGTGTAAACTGAATGTTTTCTGGGCCTTTTCTGGAACTCTCACTCAGGCCCGTCATAGTGCCTGTGGGTTCAGATAGTGTTATACAGCAAAGTCTAAATCTGGAGTGTGAGAGTTTGCCCACTTGTTCTGACTGTAAAAGAGAAGAGTTCACGACTTGTGTTGAGTGCTTGAGATAAAGTTCAAAAGTTGAGGCTATCTAGATTAAAAGTGTAGAGAGTTGGGTGGCTCCCTCTGTTAAATTTCCTCTATTAAATATCTCTCTTCCCACCTGATATTTTATAACAAATCAAATAAAGAGTCATTGATAGCACCATCTATAACCATATATATATACATATATATATATATACATATATATATAATGTATAATATATATATTATATATATACATATATATATAATCTCCCTCAAAATAAGCTGAAGGGAAGTAAGCTTCATCAGCATGATTTTCCAGAATAGAAATCTTTGCTATTTTAGTTCTGACAATGTGAGAAGGTGGGCCCAGCACGAGGGAAAGAAGGTGGCCCAAGAGACCAGAGATGTTGGAGGAGAGTCCTATAGCTTTTGAGCTTTATATTCTGCTGTGAACATCTGTTCAAAAGCATTTTATTTGTGCAAATCAATTCAGTAGTCTCATGTGGGTTGGGACCTGGCTGGACATCCACACTGTATCTGTTGCAGAATGCTTGTTATCTTTTAAAAATATTGTGGTGGTTACGAGAGAAGATATTTGTACCTTGCTAGTTATGCTCCCTTCCTGCCTCCTCTGCTAGTCTTCTTTGAATCTGGAATTAAGTTCAGGAGAAAAATTTTGTGTACTAGGCAGAATGCACCTGGGTAGCCACGCAGTCATCTACTCCTCGCTGGGTGCCTGCACAAGGCACCCGGGTCCCTTGCTGACTGCACAGTCGGTGTGGACATCCACACCGGTGGAAGGAAGAGCCACTTCCCTTTCTTAAACCTCGGTACATTTTCATACAAAAAGATACCTTGTGTTTTCAGGGGACAGGGAAGAAGTGAGTGGTTTTCATTACTCTCTTCCCTCCTTCTTGCGAGCTATTTGGGAATGGCTTGGTTTTGGGGAAGTAAGGAGGAGGGACAGGAGTTCAGGGGGTACTGGGAGGTTGCTTGGCCATTCACCAGGGAATCTCCTTCCCGAAGGATTAAGGTCTGACAAGACTGAGGCTCTCCTTCAAAACAGTCTGTTGACTAAAGATTAAAACACTTATGTGTGAGCTAAATAAAAAGGGAAGCATGTGTGTATGTGTATGAGAAAACGCTTTTAATCCTCATCCAATCCCTGGTTCCTTCTCCATTCTAATGGGATTTTCTAGGCTCATGGCCTAAGTTAATCTTTATTTTATCTAAGGTAATTCCCAAGAGCCCAATCCCTGCTGGTGGTCAGACAAGTTTATGTGACTTTCCTTTGCCTCAGTTTCCCCATTAATAAAGTGGGATAATACTAGTGCTTAACCTATAGGATCGTTGTGAGTCACGTGTCTGTCTATATGACCCTCCAGATAATAGTGCCAGTCACATATCTGCTCAACCAGTGGTTATTAGTCGTAGATTGCTTAGAGGAGATTGATAACTGCACTGTGAGAGTTTACCCCCAAGTTTTTGCCGATAAAGGATCCAAAGCCAGATAAAGAAGGTGAGACTAAAGAATGTATTTTATTTTAAAGCATTTTAGTGGAATCAGAGATACAGCTCAGTGGTAAAGAGCTTGTCTAGCACAGGTAAGACCCTGGATTCAACCCCCTGCACACTTCCTTCAAATTATTGACTGATGACTGTTTCCAAATAATTCTTGTTGGTTTGCATTGATAGAGGGAGGGGTTAAGGCTCACAAGGGGGAAACAATGGTAAAAAGTACTCTGGAGATTTCCAGCAGTAATCCTCCTACTCCCCAAAGGCCAGTGAAGGCCAAGAAGGCCAAGCTTTGAGCGTTACTATCTTACCTCCCCCCCTCCCGGTACGAAAAGGAGCAGAAAAATCATCTGAACAATCTAAAGGACACAGAAGTCCTGAAAGGTGGGGGAAGTGGTACCTTGTTCAGAAATACCGCTCTGAAGCCTAGCATAGGGGAAAAGCCCACTGGGCAAACAGCCTCTGGCGCCTGGGCCCTGTGTCTCAGTGTGTGCCCCTGCGCTGGAAGTGTGCGAAGGGAGGCCCCAGCTGCTCTGCTCTCTTGCGACTGTGCAGTCAGCAAGGGACCTTGTACAGGGGCCTCCACTGGATGCTGTGTCCTCCTCAGGCCCCTTTCCCATCCTACTCTTTCTGTGCGGGAGGACTCAGGTCTGTGACCTTCTGTGGTCTCCAACTCGTAGGCCAAGAGCAAGGTACAGATGGAAGGTGTGGGGTGGACGACCCGCGGAGGTGGCTTTCCCTACAGCACCCCAGAGGGACCTACGTCCACGCCACCCTTCGGTTCTCTCTCTCCCTCCCTCGCAGGATCTACACTGGCTGCGACATGGACCGGCTGACCCCTTCGCCCAACGACTCTCCGCGCTCGCAGATAGTGCCCGGCGCCCGCTACGCCATGGCCGGCTCTTTCCTGCAGGACCAGTTCGTGAGCAACTACGCCAAGGCCCGCTTCCACCCGGGCGCGGGCGCGGGCCCCGGGCCGGGCACGGACCGCAGCGTGCCGCACACCAACGGGCTGCTGTCCCCGCAGCAGGCCGAGGACCCCGGCGCGCCGTCGCCGCAGCGCTGGTTTGTGACGCCCGCCAACAACCGGCTGGACTTCGCGGCCTCGGCCTACGACACGGCCACGGACTTCGCGGGCAACGCGGCCACGCTGCTGTCGTACGCGGCGGCGGGCGTGAAGGCGCTGCCGCTGCAGGCCGCGGGCTGCACGGGCCGCCCGCTCGGCTACTACGCCGACCCGTCGGGCTGGGGCGCGCGCAGCCCCCCGCAGTACTGCGGCGCCAAGTCGGGCTCCGTGCTGCCCTGCTGGCCCAACAGCGCCGCGGCCGCCGCGCGCATGGCCGGCGCCAACCCCTACCTGGGCGAGGAGGCCGAGGGCCTGGCCGCCGAGCGCTCGCCGCTGCCGCCCGGCGCCGCCGAGGACGCCAAGCCCAAGGACCTGTCCGACTCCAGCTGGATCGAGACGCCCTCGTCCATCAAGTCCATCGACTCGAGCGACTCGGGGATTTACGAGCAGGCCAAGCGGAGGCGGATCTCCCCGGCCGACACGCCGGTGTCCGAGAGCTCGTCCCCGCTCAAGAGCGAGGTGCTGGCCCAGCGGGACTGCGAGAAGACGTGCGCCAAGGACCTAGGCGGCTACTACGGCTTCTACTCGCACAGCTAGGCCGCCCCGCCCCGCCCCGCCCCGCCCGCCCGCGCCCCGGCCCCGCGCGTCCCGCGTGCACTTGACCCTCGGTGACCCGCTGCGGCCATGAGTGCAGGTCGCCCGCCGTGGTTTAACCTTTTCTTTGCACAGCCGTCTCTGCAGTTAGCGCACCGACCTTCAACTATGCTGTCAACCTTGGTTCTCCACCTCACTCTCCTAACATATCCAACCCCCTCGTCTTTTTCTCACCCCTCCTTCTCTTTCTTGTAAGGAAACGCTTCACCCTTAGGAGACCTGGGCAGACCGGTCAGGCAGCAGCGATTCCGACCCGCTTTGTCTCGGCCTCTCCATTAACCATAAGATGTTGACTCTAGAACCTGGACCCACCCCGCGCGTCCTCTCTTATCCCCGAGTGGATGGATGGATGGATGGTAGGGATATTAATAATTTTAGTGGAACAAAGCCTGTGAAATGATTGTACATAGTGTTAATTTATTGTAACGAATGGCTAGTTTTTATTCTCATCGTCAAGGCACAAAACCAGTTCATGCTTAACCTTTTTATTCCTTTCTTTGCTTTTCTTTTCCTCTTCTCATTCTTTCTCTCTTCTCTTTTTATTTTCTTGTGAGATGATGACAAAACACTCTAAGGGGCTCTGGAAACATGAAATACTCCATAGTAATGGGTTCCTCACTTCTGCTCAATTAGTTGCATGAAATACTACCCAAGTGCCCGAATGCACACAAGTAGCTAAGGAGAATCCACCAGACACCTGTAAAGGATAGGTGTCTGTCCCTAGGCAAGTCGATTAAGTGGCATGATGCCTGCGAAGCAAAGTTAACTGGAGTTCTATGTTTCCCTCCCTTCCTCCTCAATAGAATAGCTCGACATCAGCAATATTATTTTGCCTTATTTGTTTTTCCCCAAAGTGCCAAATCCATTACTGGTCTGTGCAGGTGCCAAATATGCTGACAAACTGTTTCTGAATATCTCTTCAGCCCCCTCTCCACCTTTATATGCTGTAAATCTTTGTAATGAATACTACTGATATAGATGACTGAATTGTTGGTAACTCTAGTGTAGTCTAGTGAAGATGAATTGTGTGAGTTGTATATTTTACTGCATTTTAGTTTTGAAAATGATCTTTCCCACTTAGAAACAGCTGAAATTTGACTTCCTTGGGAAAACACTAGCATTAATGCAAGTAAGACTGATTTTCCCCAAGTCTTGTTATATTTGATAAGGAGCATTAATCCTCCTGGAAATAGATTAGTAGGATTTCTAATGTTGTGTAGCAAACATATACTTTTTTGTATCTTAAAATTAATGTGAAATATGCATCATACACAATATTCGATCTAGATTCCAGTCCATGGGGGAAATTTTTCCTAATAGGAATTCAGGGTCTAAACGTGGTATATTTTGGCTCTTCTGTAAATCAAATGTTGTGATTTTTATATTTGTTTTGTTTTGTCTGTGAACTGAATAATTTATACAAGTACACACTCCATGAGAAACGTTTTGTTTTTTGCTCGTTTGTACTGTCTGTGTATAACAAGTAAAATAAACCTGGTAAAACGCTAACTATGGTGTTTGAAAGCAGTTTAGTTTGAAAGTTAATCGCTTTGAAGGAGTGAGGAAGGCTAGCCTGTCCCTAATCTCCTACGGGGCAGGGTTTAATGGGAACCGCTTCCTATTCCTGCCTTAACTATGTTTTCCAGCACCATCCGGAGTTGTTTCCATTTTATTTTCAATTATTTAAGTCTCTATTAGTCAAGGTTCTCTTTCCTGCGCTCATCCCCGCCCCCCCAAAAACATACGCACTTTCTTCATGAATTTGTAAATGGTGCAAACTGGAAAAGAAGAGGGTCTTTATATAACAAGTTAGAGATTTTTAAGAAAATTTCACAAAGTAAGGCGGGAGCTGTTGGGGAAGAGCAGGGTGGATTTTAAAGCGTGGCGAGATAGTCTGTTGACCGCCGATATCGAAAATTCTTAGTGTTATCAAGAGGCCTTCGAAGTAAGTGACGAATCGGTGAACACAAACGACGTGGCCTACCTTTTTTGAGTGGTTTTGGGGACTTGTGTAGGGACAAAGACCCATGAAACCATGTAGGGGAATGGCTGTTTTTAAACACTGAGTTTAAAATTTGCTTTCGGAGCTACCTGGAGGCCACTACTCTATCCGTCCATAGTGGATTCCCTGTCAATCCTGTGCGAGCCGGGCCCTCAGTGCTTGAGAACAAACGCAGAAATGGGGAGTTTCAGCTGGGGGACTCTGGCCCTTAGTGAAGCTGTCGGGAGAACTCGACCTTTACTCGCCGAAGATACTAGTTTTGTACTTGTCTCCAAAGGAAAGAGGCAGAAAACAGTTTAAGATTCTTGTTTAATCTGGGCTGAGCTCAGGTTAAGAGACTAGATTTTCCACTGTGTTCCTTTTGCAGTTTGACAGATGTAAAGAGGTTTCAAAGTTCCAATTAAAATAAAAATTCGAGGGAGAATGGAACTGGCTCGCCCTCCCCGGACAATTCCGCCGCTAGACGGCGTTCTGTGAAGTTCTGTCTGCCACGCGGAAAAGCGTTAACTGATTTTCCTTTGTGTTTCCCTCTTCCCACCTCTGGGAACTGCAGCGGAGGCAGCAAAGTACAAAACAAGGTGCTCTCAGAGCCAGGGAGGTAGACCTGGGCGCGGGCTGGCCCTCCTCACCCCGGGCCCCGGCCGCGCTGACCCGCCGCCCTGAGCCGCCGCCCAGTCCCGCCCCGAGGCGGCGCGCGTGCGGTCGGTCGGCCGGCAGGCGGCCCCAAGCGAGGGCGCGCGAGCTCGCGGCGGGCGCGGCCCCGCGGAGGTCAGGGCTCCAGGCCGCGGGCGCGCGCTCGGCTCTCGGCCTCGGGGCCTGGCCGCGGGAGCGCGCGCCACCGGCGCGGCCCGAAGCCTGCGGCAGAGTGTGCGAGCCGCGGAGTCGGTGGCATGTGCATAAACGAAGCTCTAGAAGCCAAGGATAGATTTCACAGGAACGCAGTGCCTTGTACCAAGAGACGCGCTTTAACTGCTATTAGGAAGCACTTAAAAAATTGGGAGGTCGTTTCCCTTGCAGCTCTGCCACCATCTGCTGTGTGGACTGAGTCAGCGTGAGGTAAATTTGCAGCCACGCGCTCCTCTCGGAGGCAGTGTGCTTTCTTGTCCCTATAAAATAGGATCATTTTTCTTCGCTTCCAACAAGTCTTGGGTGTCTCCTGAAGTGACATAGTCCCTGTCTGAGAAGTTGCAGCAGTTAAGGCAGTCAGAGTTTGGGCAGGGGAGGCCCGGGGGCGTCAAGCTCGCGTGCTCGTCGGCGTCGGCGTCGGAGCGGCCTTCTCTTGTCTGCGGGAAGGCGTCCGGGTGAGCGGGCGACCGCAGAACCCCCAGGCGCACTTTCCCATCGCACGTTTGCAAGAAAGACAAAGGAAGAGAGACGGCGAGCACGCGGCTAGCGCTTCCTCCCGCCCCCGCCGCCCCGCCAACGCGGCCTGCGCCATCTTAGCTGGGTTCGGTCGCCCTGCGGTGCTCGGCCGCCGGGGCTGCTCGGGGCCAGGGCCGCTCCCGCTGCTCAGCAGCCGTCCGCACGGACGAGGCGGCCCGGAGCAAGACGCCGGCGAGGCGGGGCTCAGATCGCAGGCCTCCCTCACCGGGCTCCCTGCTCCGCCGTCGGGCGAGCGCGCTCGGCCCAGGCTGCCGACCCTGGGCCCGGTCTAGGGTCCCGCCCGTCTGGCCGCGGGGCCCGGGCTCCCGCTCGGTTCCTCCGAGGCCGGCCTGGCGAGCGCGGAGGGCGAGGCGTGTGAACCGCCCTTTCAGGACTAGCGGACTCCTGTACAGTTTGTTTTTTTTTAAAAAAAGACAAACATTGCTTTTTAGAATCGATTTACACCACCACAATCTTTAAACCGAAGTAACTCAGGTCCTGTGGAAAACTTCTGAACCTCCTTCCTCTTGACCCATTTTTTTGTGGGGGGAAGCAGGAGTAAGATATTTATTTCGGCACTGACTTATTAAAAGGTGTTCTATTTTCTGTTTAGGATGCAGGTTGGGAACGAAAATATTGCTGAATTTGAGGTCTTTTGTATCCCCAGAGAATTTTAAACGGCCTTTTTGGAACAAGGTGTTTGTGTTCCTAAATCATTTTATTCAACATTCGGCCAGTGGTCAGAGGTAGCGCCTTTGTGACTCTGGCTATGAAAGTTTTCCTGTTGGCATTTTGGCCAGGGGATATAAAACAACAACAAAAAGAGAGGACCTGAGATTCTTCACTAAAAATGTTATTTAGATTCCTTTGGAAGAACCAGTAGACAAAGTAGTTGTCTGATTATACTCAGCAACTTTAAGGCCTAGTGATTTTGAAACGCTTAGTTTTCTCTGGTATGGCCAAGTGGAGTCTATGTGAATTGTTGAAGTTGCGGTCAGATTTCCTTTTGCCAGAATAAGAGGGTCTCAGAGCAGCTGGACAGATCAGGCAAGATTTTAAGCATTGCTTTATACTTAGTTTATTTAAACTTTGAGATTTATGTGTCTTCCGGTTCCCATCTTCGGCTGTGTGTTAGGTTGCCACACACTTAAAAATATATTCATTTGAAAGAAAAACCCATTGCTTTCACAATAAAGTAAACTCGATGGTGTACAAGTCATTGGTCTCATCTGAGCTGATTATATCTGCCTTGGGTGTATTTTACACCCACAGTATGGTTTGCAGCGGTGTTCAAGGCATGGCGTGAACGTTTTGATTTGAATAGCTCCATTAAAGCAATTGAAAAAAAAAACACCCATGGCTTAATAGACGTAGTGATAGCTCCCCTTCTTACTATGCTAACTCTGAAATAAATGTGTAATCTAGTATTATGAACATGGCATTCAGAAGACCCTTGCTGGTAATATTTAATTTAATAAACATACTGTGACATTATTAATGCAGTGAAGCTTGTACTACAAGCTGATTTTTTTTCAGGTTGTTTGACCTCTTCTGTATCCCTAGATTCCTTATAAACGTATCTTGCAATTTATATCCTGAACTGCATTTTAACATTATTTTGGACTTCAACTCTTTAAAAATATCTGCATGACAGAGCACTCATTTTATATACAGAGCATTTATACTTGGGTATCATAGCACATGTTTTATAATGTGTAAGAGGGAGTGTCAGTGGAAAGAGCATCTCTAGGGACATGCCTCTTATTGTTTTAGCCAATACATTTATTTTGCTCCAAAACTACTTGAAAAAATATGAGATTAAGTTTCAGAGTAAGAGTTGACTATATTTTGCTGATTATATCTTTAAGAAATGATAACTCATACTTTCTGCTTAAAAATGAAACAAATCTCACATGGGGTTTGGTGCTTATTAGGTCTATGTAGGTTTAGGTTTAATGCATGTCTGATTGTTAGGAAAAGTGTGCTACAATATGGGGAAAAAGTCATTCGATTTAGTCTTCCTTTAGGTGCATAAAAGCAAAATGTCAACAATATTGTTCTCAAACCACAGGGTCTTTCTAACTCCCATTTAAACTTTCAAGATGTAGTTGTCATTTATTTTGCCATTCCTAGTATGAAAGGAAAGGCATTTTTCAATCTTAGGAAAATTCAGAAGCAATTTTTTGGTTCTCAGTTAATTCAGTTTCATCTTAAAAGTTCAAATTTAGCAAAGCACATGTTCCCTTGTTCATGCCAAGTGTGATAAAAACTAGTCGAAAAATAAAACCGTTGCAAACAAGTAGAGCACTGCATTCCACTGCACACTACACAGGCCACATCATTTCTAGGTCTGATGTCACTGTCGACCGGGCAGCCATTTGTGAGTATGTGTAAATCAGTCTTTGAAGGCTGAAAAAAGATACCACTATTTCAGATATGTGTGTTTGGAATATCCTTTTTGAATAGGGATATGCACACCTAGGAACTTCCCAACATTTGCCATCTCTAACAAAAGTTCATTCTTTTTAGTACTCTAAGTGTTATTTTTTCCCATGGCATTCGAAATGAATATTTTCCTTGCTTATATTTAGTGTAGGGATTAACAAAGTCACTTGTTCCTCTTTGTAAGGTAGTCAAATTATAGGCTACTTTAGGGAATTATAACTTTCTATATTAGTTTAATCTCTATATTACTAAGCTATCACATATATACTTAGTGTAGTGTTTTTAAACATCAATGAATAAAATATTCATGCATGTTATGTATTCAGTTTAGGCCACTTACAGTTAACACAGACTTTTTGTGAGAACTTTTCAGCTATAAGTATTTCTATTATTTCAGATGGCTTGCTCAGTTGAGAATTTACTGAAGTCCAAACTGTTACCTCTAATTAAAATTGTTTCAAAGGTGCTTAGTACAGTACTTTTGTAAACTGATATATTTAGAATTGAAAATTATACTTTTGTATATAGTTTTACCAATTAACAGCGGTGTTTATTGTTTAGCTCCTTCCTTTGAAAAAATAGAAACTATAACAACTTACATTTTCACAGTTTACTGACCACTGAAATGCTATATATCTTGTTTAAACAAAATCTTTTTTTTTTTTTTTTTTTACTTCTGCCTTACTATGCTAGTTTTTAAATGACTAAGTTCTTAATAATTCTTTACCTCTGGGATTCACTCTTTTAATTTATGCTCACATTCTGCTTTGTTCCTGTGGAGAAAGTCAAAGAAACATACTGACTTCCTCCTCAACAAATTTGTTCCTTCCTCCTCCAGCTCTGCTCTGTGACACTCAGTTTGCCCTTGTTGACGCTCTTGCCAACAACTTTTTCTTAACCTACTCTTTTTTTCCCTCACCCTATCACTCCCAACCTGAATCTTTAATAAAAGCTATGCCTTAGTCCGTACTTTACTTATTACAGGTCTGAGCTTTTATACTTTCTCCAAAAGTAATTGCAAAGTTTTTGAGATAAACATTAGATATAAACCCTTCTATTTAGCCCTTCCCACACTTTAAAAATACTTTTTGTGCTTTTTTTCTGTATGTTTCTAAAATCACTTTATCTCTTCATAATTCACTTTTCTATTATTATTTCTCCTTGCATTCATGGAAGGACAATCTAAAACTTTTAATCTCTTATTGGCATTTCTCATTACACATAACATTCTTAGCTATGTGAAGTACTGCATTTATCCCTGATCTCTTTTGTACTTAGAATCCATTTGTCAGTGCTTTCTTTGATCCTATTCAATTCAACTTCCTCATTTGCACAGACATTACAATCTTTCTTACTATGTTCAGCACTGCACTGTTAACTAAATGCAATGGCCTTATTACAGACTTAATCTTTATTCTCTTAACTATTTTAAGTCATAATTAGCCCTTTGAGTGATCCAAAAGTATAGCTTCTGCAACTCCTTCACTTAGCCCTTCTTCCAGTTTTTCTTTATGGTTTTCTGATTGCTTGTTGATTCATTAATTCATTTATTTTATCGATTTTTACAGGGTTTGCTTTTCACAGGATATGTCCTTATACACTCTCCTAAGTAAACTTCCAGCACATATAACTGGTGATATGGTAGAGTAGGAGAAAGATCTGGGAGTGTTTTTCTTAATGTGTACCTTCAACCCATTGCCTGACAGTCTTCACGTACTTGATGATTTGTATTTCTTGTAGCCTATGCATTTTAACGAACATTCTTTGTTTTTTTATTTATCTTTCTTTGAGTTATCTGATATAGTTGTGCTTTACTTATTCTTAATCTAAGTTTAGCATGATAAAAATTAAAATAATTTTTACAGACATTAATTTTTCTTAGTATTAATTTAACCAATATGGAAGATTGCAAATGAAGCTTACATGTCAACAACATTAAGAAAGAGGGAATTTTATATATATTGTATTTTTTTAACGGAACCCCTTTTCTTTGCATAGCCATGAGGAAACAGATCAACAAACCCACACCTAAAACTTAAAATGTGAGACCTAAGAGATTCAGGGCTCACAGATCATTAAAAATAGTTTTTCTTATGTCACTTCTTTGGAAAATTCTGTTCCTGAGTTTAAACCTAAAGCTACACATGTTTTAAAATTTCATCTTTAGTTCTTTTTGCTTTACAGTTAATTTTTAAAATGTAAATGTGTATGCATGTAGTAGTGCGTGCACGTGTGAGCATGTGAATATGTGTATGCGTGCGTGCATGCATAACAGCATGATGAGTCTGGATAACAGGAACATAAACTCCCAAAGTGTGATTTTTGATGCTCTTTGCATTCTGGTACCCTAGATACTATCAGGACTGTGCGCTTTGAGAATCTTTTGGAATCTAAAGAAGTACTGTTTTAACATTCTTTTATCTTTGAAAATCATACTTTCTAACCTTAGGATCAGGAGCCTTTAAATTTATTGTTACTTAATTTTCAGGTAGTCTCATTCCGTTTCAGTAAGAAGTTGGTGAAAATGCACCATATCAAAGTAATGTTGATATGAGATGACTGAAGATTTGTAGCTGGTGTCATGGAAATTTAGTATGGAAATACCTAAGTTCTTTTGAAAATGCAGATCTCAAAGGAACTTGAATCTAGTTGTATAGTAGGAAACAGTGAACACAAGTAAGACATTTTATGAAGATTATCGTACTTTTTTTTTATAATGACACTATAATTAGATCTCCCCAATACCTTTCAACCTTAAACATATGCTTTCTGTGGAACTCTGAATTTCTATGTAGTTTGAATTAAAGTGTACTAGGATAGAACTACGTCTAGAGTGGTGTCTTTCTTCAGAGTAATAAATATATACAAATACACAAAGAAACATACAAAATAATTAATTTCCCACATTAAATGTACTCTGATTTTTAAAATTTTACATTGAATTTCCTGAAAAGAAAATTCTGTCTATGACTTAGTAAATTTATTTCATGGTTCTCTAAAGGCAGTGGCTTAAAGTTTGAAAAGCATTGCCTTAGCAATCCTGTTAATTTTTTTCTAGCCTAGAACGTTCTCAGTTTCCTCTTAAATCTCTACACACATTTTAATATTTATTTACTGGAATGATAAAATATATAAGCAAAATTGAGTGTATCATTTATTTGTTTGTTTTCTTCTTCATTGATTTCTTGGAAACAGCATCTTGCTTTGTAGGCCAGGCTGGCCTCAAATTCACTGTGATCCTTCTGCCTCAGGCTTCTGAGCGCTGGGATTACATGTGTGCACCATCGTGCTCTGAGTGAGTGAATCACATATTTACTTGTCCACTTGAGTACATAAAAGCATAAAGGGTGATTGGACACAGAGCAATTGCCCATTATCATGTTTTCCTCATTATGAGCTCCAATTTAAAGAGATTTTTAGAGATGTCTTTTTTGAGATTGCTGTCATTTAAGATTTAGCATTTTAAAAGAGCATGGCCTCTCTTTGTCTCATGTGCATGTATTCTTCCTCTCTCAGCACTGATTTATTGAAAAGGTCACTTGTCTTGGGGATAAACAGGCCCAAACTTGCTAGTATGTTTCTTGTGTGAACTGCCTCCTTCTCTTTCTGACAGTAAGGCACAGCCGGATAAAAAGAAGAGAGGATCGTGGCACTTCACATGTGCTTTAGGTCACTGGCTTTACATCAGAATTGTCAGGGAAGTTGGGAGAATTCTGATGTCAGAATTGGCACCCCATACCAAATAAATCAGGATGTGAATATCTGGTCGTAAGATCAGGCATCAGCACTATTTAAAGATTCTTAGATAATTATAATGTACTGCAAAGTCTAGAACCATTTCTCTGCGTTTTTTTTTTGTTGTTGTTGTTTAGTTTTATTTTTTTATAGTGATAGGAAGAGTTGAGGGATTTTGTCTTGTTTTAATTTTAATAGATGCTAATCGTGGCAAACTCATTGTTCATTACAATTTCATGCCTATGATCTATAGTAATGGAAACTTTAAAAAAATAAAAATAAGCACATAGATTTAAAGACAATTATTTTCAAGTGCTTTCTGTATTTTGAAATATGTATTAATATGATCACTTTTATACTGAGGATTGAATCCAAGGCCTTTACAATTAGTTATGCTCCTGGCCTCCCAGCCCTTTTTATTTTTTTGAATTTTGAGACAAAGTTTCACTTATCACCTATGCTGTGCTCCAACTCTTTATCCTTGTACCTCAGGCTCCCAGAGAACTGGGATTGCAAGTGTGTGCCACCATGCCTGGCTGTGGTCACCTTTTAGAAAAAGCAGTTTATCCTCTTGAGTGTAAGAGAAAATCAGCCTGAAGTGCTCCATCTTCACTTTCTGTTTAGAAGCACTTTCTGTTTATACCGCTTCTCCAGTTCATTATGATAAAATATGATGGTTTGTAAGTCTCTGGAAACTTTATTATCATCCATAAGGTATCCTTTATCTGTATAGTCTGAAATTGGAAGGTCATCTGGGAGTATGGCATGCTTGACATGCGATATCATTCTCCAAAGAATAAGTGCCAGATGATTCAGAGTAGCCTTAATCCACAGAACAAATACAGAATCCTGAGGGTGGAATGTCAGTGTAGGCAATGTCAGCCATATTCCATAGTTGTATAAGAGATTACCTGTAAATACATCGTATGGAGAAATTGCTTATTCTCACTGCAGGCCAGATACAAAGAACTTACTTAGATAGCTTCCTAGTCCATGGCATTTTCCCAAATCACTCATTTTTAAGTGTTTGCATCCATCGGAGTCATGAAGAGATAGTCACCCAGCAAACTGAGTCACAAATTAATTTACATATTTGAAAAGTTCTAATATTCAGTATACTGTAATAGAAATATCAGAAACTTTGCAGTTTGAAGCCGTTTTGCAGATTCAGAATCTACTAAAATGTGGAAGGTTATTGTTTGCTGTTATTCCTAGGAATAATAGTTTTACAGCAGTTTATTGTGATTGTATTTTACATAATATTTGTATATGGAAGCATTATAACTAGAAGAGAGAATCAATTATCTGTTTATTTGCTCAGCAATGTAAAGTAGAATAGGAAAATTCACCAGCTGTGGACTTGAAAAGGCTAAAACTCAAAAGGTTAAAAAGGAAAACCTTGTTTTGGGATTTACTAAGCTGAAATTACTAGAAAAGTCTTACAATTTAGCTTTGTAAAATCTTTAGAAATCTGCAGAGTCTGAGATATAAATGAAAAACAAGCAGAAGAAAAGTTATTGATTCTGCTTATTTCTTACATTGTGTGCTACTCACTTCTCCAAATTCAGTATTTCATCTGTACTAGAATTAAGTATTTATTAATGTTCAAGAAACTAGGCAGCCATATGACCGTGGCTTTTTATAGCTTACTCCTAAATTTAGAAGTTTCCCAGATTGAAAAATGGTAAATGGAATAGAGAACAAATGCACAATTTTGGGGTTATTTTTTGTTTTGAATTTAACATATATTTTGAAATTGGAGTTCATTATCCTAATCTGTACTGAGTCTTTTAAAAGAATGGAGTAAGACTGTGGATTTTCTGAGATTCCAAGTTTTATTTGTATAAATTATACTTTTTTGTTTGTTCATTTAACATACTTCCTAGAAATGATGTATAGTCAATTTTTATTATTCATACATTTCCTATTTCTGAATTGTCTGTGTACATTGCTTTTCTTTGCTTCCATCTGCCAATCTTTTATTTTAGCTTATTTTTACTTGATAACAGAAAGGAAAATTTATGGTAAAACTGAAATCTGTTTATTAGTGAATGCATTTGGCAAGAAGAAGGATAGAGATATTTCTAAAATGAAATCTTTGGGCTAATGGATTTTATTTATACTTGATCTTTTTGCAGTCTTAAATTATCAATTAATTATTATGTTTTGCAAACTAAAAGCAATATATAATTTTTTAGAAATCCTTATCAAAAGTCTTTTTCAAGGTGAAATAAGGTATTTAAGACAGGAATACCTGAACTAAACCTCAGAATTTCTCTACTGTTAGTAAGTCCCCTTCATAGATATCCGAAGTGGATGTTCCACAATTTCTTGTTTTCCTGTAGACTCACAGATGAAGGAAGAATAATAATGGATGGTGGTGCAACTCTTGTTTTGTCTTTGTTGAAGGTTTTTGTACCTTAAATGAATTTTCTTTTTCTCCTCTGTTGCTTTCACAAATTTGAGAAACAAATTTCTCTTTTTCTCAGAAAGATTAGATATTCTTTGCCTAAGACAAATTGATATAACAAGAAATTTTCATATGGATTTTATTAATATTTTAATTTAATTGGCTTTTGATGGTGGCATTACATGAGACAGTATGGAGATTATAGCATGAGTTAAATACAGATCCTCTGTGATTTCTGAAAGCACTATACTGCAAGATTAAAATGATAAGTAGTGAGTTCCTTTAAGAAGCACAGGAGAAATGCTTTGGAAGCATATTGGAAGATGTGATTATATTCTGCTGGCAGAATCATGGAAGATGATGGATGTGGTATTTGTTGAGGCTGGGCTTGCAGATGTCTAGGGAGTGAAAAGGCATTCTGGATGTTAAAAATAAGGGTCGGGGATTTAGTTCAGTGGTTCTGGCACCTGCCTTGCAAGTACAAGTGCCCAGGTTCATCCCCGGTAACCACATCCAACAGTGCCACATGTGGAGACTCATGCCCATCAGCAATCAGCACCACATATCACAATGCTGGGTGTGGTGGCTCATGTCTGTAATTCCAGCACTTGGGAGACAGAGGCAGCAGGATTACTGTGATGTGAGTTTGAGGCTGAGCTTAGACACTGTCTCAAAAAATTAAAAAAAAAAAGTCATAAGCAAGAGTTTGAGAGGTGGGCAGGGAAGCAAAGGCCTGTCGAAGAAATAGATACTGTATAGATTTCTGTGTATGCTTGCATGTGTAGTACTCGAGTTGAACCCAGAGATTCTCACATGTCAAGCAAATGCTTACCAATGAGCTACATCTCAGCCTTTTAAAATTTTATTTTATTTTATTATTACACCTTGGACTTGCAATCTTCTTGCCTCAGACTGACTGAATACATGGGATTAGCCCTGTGTCTGGGAAAGTAATACCTTTGATAGTTGAGAAATACTATATAAGAAGTACAAGGAAGCGAAGATTAAAAAGTCTAGGTGCATATAATGCAACATTTTTTATGCTAATATACTTGGGCCTCTGATAAAGTTGAAATAAGGCTCTTACTGTGAATCCTATTAAAAGAAATCATTTGGACCATTGTTCAACTTGTATTTCACACGTAATGTATTTAGGTTATATTTCTAACTCAGTACATATTGATCTCATTCCTTTTAACATTTTATCATTAAGCTACATGGATAAACCACCAAATGTAACCATTCCCTTTCTCGTGTACATTTGTTCTTCCTATTGTAAAAATTCGTTGTACATTTATCTCTGTACACTTGTATTAGATATCTATAGGACATTTGCCTAAAAGTGGAATTTCTGGGCTGTAGGCTGTATCAATTTATAGTTACTCCATAAGTCTATGAAAATTTGTTTCCCCACCCTCTTACTTGTTCCAACTATGTCAGTCTTGACATAATTAAAAATTTGATCATATTGATAAAATTAGAAATTGGCATCTAAGATAGGAAGGTATCTACTAAGGGAACATAGAACTCTGGGGAATGTGTAATCGTGGGGTGGGATGGAATATGAGAACACATACAGGAATGTGACATATCTTTCTAGATTGTTAAATTTTCTTAAGATTTAGGAGGAATACATATTATTTTGATTTCTAAAACAAGCTGAAAGTTTTGAAAGTAAAATTTATGATTTATTTTTATGAATAAAATTGAACACTTTTCCCATTTCATTATTGTGTATATATGATATTTCATA
>PVIR01027275.1:0-22966 GCA_004026965.1 Petromus typicus
CTCTCCTGTCTTTCAGTCAGAATCAACACCTAGAAGTGAAAGGGTTTCAGTTTTCCCTAATTTTTTTCTTTCTGTATTATTATATGAGGATGTACAAACTCTCTAGTGGTCCTGCAGTTCTCAATCAGTTCTGTTTTATATTTGTCACTTTAGCCTCTGTTGTCCTCTCAAGGTCTATATGATCTTTATAGACCCTCTAACCCTATTTCTAATCTTTTACTCTCCTTTGATCTCCCTACCTTCCCAACTCTCCAGCGAGCTTTTATCCCTAAAGGGTAGTGCTGCTATATTTAAGCACCTGTATCTTATAAACACAATTCTAATTAATTCTAAATTTTGGAATATGGTTACAGATGCAAGTGATGAGATTAAAGGTATCAGGATAGTAGGGGCATAAGCTTAGCATTTCCTGTGCTGTGTTTCATACTGTTGATGACACCAATTGTATTTTGTCAACAAAGGTAATGTGATTGTTCTATTCAAATACCTGTCATGGTATGCCAGACTGAGAATACTTAAGGGCCAGTACAGATCCAAGGAGGACAATCCAGGAAGTAGCCATCTCCTAAGGGAACCAAATATTAAGAAAAAAGAGACTTGCAATAAACATTTCCCAGAAACCAGGCAAGTAATTAAAAATGAATAGCAACAGCAACAACAAAGGAACAGAAATGAGAAAAAATTCAAAAACCCACATATGAAGACCATCACCATAGGGGAATCTAGGGAAAAGAGAAACAGAGCAAACCAAAGCTGCACCACCAGGACTCTCTGATATGGTAATAAAAGAAGATTTACTAAAATAGGAATCATAATTTCTGAGATGAAAACAGAGATACTGTTTATAGTGAAAGATATATGATTAATATATATATAAAGATATATATATAAAGATATATATATATATATATATAAAGATATATATGATTAATAATGCTAAGGAAGAGTTCAAGGACATCTTGAACTCTGAATCTGAGATAGTAAAACCAATGGAAATTGTTAAACTGCTTCAGAGTTCCAGGTGACTAAAAAAGCAAATGAAAGTTTGTGAAGTATGATGAAGGAAGCTCTGAACTGAATTTCAGATATAAAGACCAGGTTCATAGTCAATGAACAGGAAAGGTATAAGCTATGGAAAATATCAAGGGACCATGAGAAATCAATCCAACAGCTCCTACACAATTCAAAGAAGAATAATATAAGACTGATTGGAGTTAATGAGGAAGGAGGAGACAGTGTAAAATATTAAAAAAAGAAAAAGATATCTTTTCACAGATATAATGGCAGAAAATTTCACAGGAAAAAAAAAAAAAGAATTGGACATCCAGATAAATGAGGCATACAGGTCTCCAAATGGCCATGATATCAAAACATCTAGACCTCAGCATATGATTATCAAGGTTCCAGATATCCAACAAAAGAATGAAATACTGAAAGCAGCTAGGACAGAAATAAACAACAACAACAACAAAAACATACAAAGGGAAGCCTATTAGATTCACAGCAGACTGTTCAACCCAAACATGCAAGGCAAGGACAGCCTGGAGTGAAGTGTTTCAAGCTTCGTAGGAAAATAACCTTCCACCTAGATTTATGTATCCTGCAAAACTATCTCTCAAAATTAATGGGGGCATAAGACATTTCCATGACAAAGAACACCTGAAAAGCTTCATTAATGCAAAACCTGCACTCCAAAACATTCTAAAGTATACCTTCGAAAAAAACAATGAAAGTCAGAAACTGATGAGGCTCAACAAAGTGAACCCTTTGGGCTAGACAAGAAACTGAATGGAAAAGGGCAAAAGCAAAAAATAAAACAGCCAAGAACAGGAAAACAGGGCAGCTCTAAGTCAGTCTGTAGTAGCTATAAACATTAATGTCAATGGATACAATGTTCCATTTAAAACAGACAGACTGGCAGAATGGATCAAGAACCAGGATATTAAAATTTGCTGCAAATAAGGGGGCCGGGGAGTTAGCTCAGTGGTTCTGGCGCCTGTCTCGCAAGCGCAAGGACCCGCGTTCGATTCCCCGGTAACCACATAACAATACTGGGTGTGGAGACCCACACCCAGCAGCAACCAGTACTACATACCACAGTGCCGGGCGTGGTGGCTCATGCCTGTAATCCCAGCACTCGGGAGGCAGAGGCAGGAAGATTGTGATGTGAGTTTGAGGCTGAGCTCAGGGCCAGGCTGAGCCACAAAGCGAGACCCTGTCTCCAAAAAAATCTAAAAAAAAAAAAAAAAAAAATTTGCTGCAAATAAGAAACACATCTAATTTAGAAAAAAAACAATAGACAGAAAATAAAAAGATGGAAAATAATTCTCCATGTGACAGGAAACCGCATTAATAAAAGAAGTGGCTATTCTATTTACAGAAAAAATAGATTTCAAACCAAAACTGATTAAGATAGACAAAGAAGGACACTATATCCATGAGAACAGTCAAAAAGAAAGAAATAACTGTCTTCAATATTTAAGCACCAAGTTCTAATGCACCCAACTATATAAAACAATATTAATGGGTATGAAAGATAAGCACTAATACAACACGAGTTGGTGACTTCAATATCCCACTGTCACAAATAGACAGACTGGAAAAAAAATCAATGAGAAAATACTTTATCTGAACAAAACTTTTGAACAAATGGACGTAATAGATGCCTACAGAGTATTTAACCCCACAAAGTCAGAAAACACATTCTTCTCAGCTGCTCATGGATCATTCTCTAAAATAGACCATGTGCTAGTTCATAGAACAGGTTTAAGTAAATGCAAAGGAACTGAAGTTATCCCCTGTACACTGTCAGACCATAGTGCCTTGAAATTGGAACTAAATAGCAAAAGAAATTCCAAGATCCTCACAAACACATGGAAATTGAACAACACTCTGCTGATCAATCAGTGGGTCACAGAAGAAATTAAACAGATTTTACATTTAAATGATAAACACAGTACAATATACAGGAATTTATGGGTCACAATGAAAGCAGTTCTATGAGGGAAATTCATAGCAGTAAATACCTACATGAGGAAAACAGAGAAAGCTCAAGTAAACAAACTAATGCTGAACCTCAAGTGACTAGAAAAAGAGGAGCAAGACAAACTCAAAGCATGTACTCGGAGGAAATGATAAGAATCAGAACAGAAATTAGTGCAATGGAGACTAAGAGAAAAATACAAAAAAACCAATAATTCAAAGAGTTCTTTGAAAGAATAAACAAAATTGATAGATACTCAGTCAACCTTATCAAACAAAGGAGGGAAAAGGCTCAAATCCATGCTGTTAGGAAGAAAAGGAGGAAATCACCACACCTGCAGTGAAAGTATAGATGATGATAAACACCTACTATGAAAATTTGTATTCCAATAAGATGATAAATGTAGAAGAAATGCATAGATTCCTAGACACATATGAGCTTACAAACTTGAACAAAGAAGATATAAAAATGTTAAACACCCCAATAACAATCTGTGAAACTGGGAACATAATTTTAAAAACCTACTGACAAAGAAAAGCCCTGGGCCTGATGGCTTTACTATTGAATTCTGTAAGGCTTTTAAAGAAGAGTTAATGCCATTACTTCCCAAACTTTTCAATGAAATCGAAAGGGAAGCAGCACTTCCAAATTCATTACTAGAGACAACTATTACACTGATTCTGAAAGGAGAATAAGTCCCAACCATAACAGAGAACTATAGGCTAATCTCTCTAATGAACATTGATCCAAAAATCCTCAATAAAATACTGGAAAACACAATACAGAGAATCATCTGGAAGATCATATGCATTGACCAAGTTAAATTCATCCCACAGACACAAGGACAGTTTAACATACATAAACAAAAAAATATAATGCACCATGTTACAGACCTAAAGATAACCATATGTTTATCTCAATAGATGCAGAAAAAGCATGCAGAAAAATTCAACACCCATTCGCAAGCAAAACCCTACAAAAAATCAGATGAGATAGATCTTATCTCAAACTAATAAAAGCTGTTTTTGAGAAACCAACAGCCAGTATCACACTAAGTGGTCAAAAACTGAAACCTTTCACACTAAGATTAGGAACAAGACAAGGATGTCCACTTTCACCACTCTCATTGAATATAGTGCTGGAAACATTAGCCATAGCAATTAGACAAGAGAAAGTAATGAAAGGAATAACAATAGAAAAGAAAGTTAAACTGTCATTATTTGCTGATGACATGATACTCTATATAGAGGATCCTAAAAACGCAACCAAAAGACTGCTAGACTTAATCACCAAATTTAGTAGCATGGCTGGATACAAGGTCAATGCTTAAAAATCAATGGCCTTTGTATACAAAAACAATAGACTCACTGATAGAGAAGGTGAGGGATCAATTTCTTTCTCAAGAGCATCCCCAAAAATGAAATATCTAGGAATCAATCTAACAAAGGAGGTGAATGACCTCTACTCTGAAAACTACAGCACTCTGAAAAAGTAGATAGAAGAAGATATCAGAAAATGGAAAGATATCCCTTGTTCCTGGGTTGGAAGAACAAATATCGTCAAAATAGCTATACTCCTATAATTACTACATAGATTCAATGTACCTGATTGAAATCCCAACAATATATTTCACAGATCTAGAGAAAACAATTCAAAAAATTCATCTGGAACCGCAAGAGGCCTAGAATAGCAAAAGCAACTCTAGGCAATAAGGACATGGCGGAGTGTATCATGATCCCCACATAAGAAATTATACTACCAAACCACTGTGATTAAAAACTACATGGAACTGGCAGAATAACAGGCCAGAGGATCAGTGGAATAGATTAGAAAATCCAGAAAAACTCCAGATACACTAAATCACCTCATCTTTGACAAAGGAGCCAAATACCCTCAATGGACGAAAGATAGCCTCTTTAACAAATGGTGCTGGAAAAACTGGTCTCTAACCTGCCAAAGACTAAAGCTAGACCTATCCCTTTCACTGTGTACTAAGCTAAAATAAAAGTGGATAAGAGACCTAAATATTAAAACAGCCACTCTGAACTTGCTGCAAAACAGGTTACATAAAACTCTTGAAGATATTGGCTTAGAGAAAATTTTCATGAACAAAACCTCTATAGCATGAGAACTGGCAGAAGAAATCAACAAATGGGACCTTATCTTATTAAAAAGCTTCTGCACAGCAAGAGAAACCATCAACAGAGGAAAAAGGCCATCAACAATATGGGAAAGGATCTTTACCAGCTGTTTCTCAGACTAAGACAATCTAGAATATATAAGGAGCTTAAAAAAAATCAGCTCACCCAAATTTAAAGACCCAATTTAAAAATGGGCATCTGAAATGAACAGATACTTTTCAGAGGAAGAAGTAAAAGAAGCTAAGAAGTATATGAAGAAATGTTCAACATCACTAGTCATTCAAGAGATGCAGATGAAAACAACCCTAAGATTTCATCTCACTCCACAAAGAATGGGTGTTATCTCAAAATTAACCAACAACAAATGTTGGTGAGGCTGTGAAGAAAAAGGAACTCTTCTCCACTGTTGGTGGGAGTGTAGAGTCATACAACCACTATGGAGATCAGTGTGGAGATTCCTCAAAAAACTAGGATTAGAGGTCCCATTTGATCCTGTTATTCCTCTGCTAGGTATAAACCCAAAAGAATTAAGAGTCATGTCAAAGTGACATATGTGCACCCATGTCTATAGCAGCTCAGTTTGTGACAGTTAAATTTTGGAAACAACCAAAATGTCCATCACCTGGAGACTGGATAAAGAAGATGTGGTTCTTTTATAGAATGGAGTATTACTCTGCTATAAAAATGATAAGATTGAATCATTTATACTTAAATGGACGTACCTTCAGGACATCCTCATAAGTGAAATAAATAGGGTTATAGATGTGTAAATATCATCTCTTTTTTTCTGGTATGAGAAAATTAAGATGTAAATTAGCTCTAGAATGTATGGTAGATATTGTGAAATAGAAAATATTCAAAGGCAAATGAGGTGTAGGGGTAAGTAACGAGGGAAAAAATAATGTGATGGTAATAAAAAAGAAAATGAAGCTTGTGTATATAGGGAGCAGGGGTTGTAGGGAGGATGAGGGAGTGAGAAAAATGAGAATTAAATTGTTTCATAAAATGGTACAAATTCTCAATGTTGACTGCAATCATGATGTGTATATATAATTTACCAGTAAATATTTGAATTTAAAAATATGTCTAAGTCAGGGAGAATGGACCTATATAGATCCAGCTACTAGTGACTGAAACAGAAATTGCATTGGAGCCCAGGAATTCAAAGCCAAGCTGGGCGACATATGTAAAATGGGTGTAGGGGACAACATATGGGAGAGAGAAAAGGAAAAATGAAAAGGAAAGGAAAAGAAAGAGTTAGAAATGTGGCTTAGTTGTACATCATTTTTCTAGTATACAGAAGGTCTTGGATTTTATCACCAGCCCCGCATACAATAATTTTTCAAAATGTAATAATAAATAAAAGGTCATCTTGAGGGAGTGTTGCTGGGGATGGAGCCCAGGGCCTTGAGTATGCTGGGCCCACATTCTACCACTGAGCTGTGTCCTCAGGTCCAAAAGTCACTAAATTTTAAAAAGCTGAAAACTACACAAAGCTTTTTGTGTTTGTCAATTTAAAAGCACAACAACTAATCTTTCCTGGGTCCTCATGTTCCAAGTATGGTTTTAAACACGTTATGTTTATTAATCACTTCTTTTTTTACAATAATCCATGAAATGGATATAATTACAATCTTTACCTTACAAATGAAGAAATCAAGCTTTCCCATCACTAAGTCTTGACACCTAATACCCATGATAGAAGAAAAGGTTTTGTTTCAAAGTTTCAGTCTATAATCAGCTGGCTGCAAGGCAGAAGCATTGTGGAGGAAGGATGTGGAGAGGGAAGTTTTCTCAGTTCTTGGCTGCAGAGAAGCAGTGCTAGAAAACAGTGCCAGGGAGAAAGGGACCAAGGACCACAAATTCAACATCCACAACATACTGACAAATACCCAGAAGTATCCTTCACCAATTCCTTGGGCAGCTCCTAGCCAATTAAGTTGGTATAATCAGTTGTAACTGCTACATACCATCCCCTTTGTCACCTTGGCACCCAAACACATTTTAAACCATGTATAACCCTCAAATAAACACAAGGTCATAATTCTTCCTAAATTGATACAACTATCTTGTGTACAACTGAAAATTCAATAATTCCCTCTCCAAATTTTCTACAGTTTCAGTATTTATCAAAAGTCCAAATTGATTTCTCTTCAAAGTCTCAAGGCAAACATTTATCTGTGAACCTCTGTAAAAATAAAATCAAATTACCTAGTCCCAAGGTAAAAATGACAGTAAATATTTTCATTACAAAAGAGAGAAATGAAAAGAAATACATGAAAGCAAGATCAAAACCCAGCAGAGCAAACATTCAGTCTGATAGCTTCATATGAAGAATCCAGGGTCTGATAGTAAAATGTAAGTTGCAAAGGTGGCTTCACCTCTGAGGCTTTGTTAGTTGGCCACAGCCCACATGGCCTTTCTCTTGGGCTCAGTGCAGCCTTCTTTGGCAGGTGTTCCATGTATCTGGTGTCTCCGACTTCCTAGGGTGTCCTCTGTACCTTTGGCTTTATTCCCATTGTTGGGACCAAGTCCCACAGAGACAATCTCTCAGCACACGACATGATCTTAAAGTCCAACCAAGAGCTTTATTACTCAGCTGAGGGCCATCCTTCCGTGTAGAAGAAGGCAAAGGGGTAAAGTGGGGAACAGTATTTAAAGGGAAAATATACTACCCCTCACTTATTACCAGATGGTTTCTATGCAGGAGCGATTAGGTCATTCTGTTGTTAAAGTCATTACAGAAGCCAATAGCAACGATTAGATCACTGATTATTATAGAATAGTACATTCCAAAAACATACAAACTGTGGCTGCACACATCAGTTGGGTGGATAGTTCCCAAGGAGACAAGTTCTGGGTTCATAGTGAGGTTACAGGATACAAAGTGGAGGCTTTTAACAAAATGGCTGTTTTTATGTCAAATTGGGTCTCACACCATAGCTTCATGCCCCTTCAAAGGACCCTCGTCGGCCCAGCCCTGCCTTTAAAACCAGGGAGGAAACCTTCCTGATGCCACAGTTCTTGCATTTTGCATTCTAGTAAAACCAGCATCACTTGGATGATTCCCAAAACTACTGTCAGCAGAATTAGCCAGGCCCCCTGGGTCACGGCAGTAGTGACCTCTTTAAGCACAGTGAAATAAATCCCATGGAACCAGTTCCCCAGGAAGATTTTATCAAGCAGGAGTCCATGAAGTCTTTTCTTTAATAAAGTTTTACACTTTGTACCCTTGAGCCTTCAGTAGGTGGGGACTGGCCGATTTCTCAGATGCCCTCTAGGCATTTTTCTTTTTGTCTTTGTACAAAGTGCTTGCTTCTTTTTAATGATGCTAATCTCTTAAACAGTCATACCTGCTTTGGACCCAACATGACATATGGTTCCTTGTGAGACAATATTTACATTTTTCAGATTTTTTTTTTTTTGCCCTGCTCTTTTGCTATTAACTCAAACTGTAAGCAGAGGGCAGTACCCATGTCACAACCTGAAGGTTGAAATGCTTTGAAATTTTATCCACCAGATCTATTAGTCCACCACCCTTAATCTCAGTCTTACACCAAGTCTCAGGACATGGGAAAAAATCTAGAAAAATATTCTGCCAAAGCATATCATACATGACCTCCAGTCCAACTGTCAATGGAGTCCTTGTTACCAACTGAAACCTCTTGAGCCTGATCTTTAGTCTGCATTCCTGTCAGTATTCTGATCTTCTGAGCTCTGCTTATGTACTCTAGGCCTTGTTTAGCCCTCATCTCTAAACTTTTCCAAATTGCCTCAGCAAAATCAGTTCAAGAGCTTCTAAATCACATGTGCAGTGACAACAAGCACACATCTAGTACTAATTTTCCATATTAGTCATCTTTCTCATTGATGGGCTTGACATCCACATATGTCATGCATGTAAGGAGTTTAATTTGCTCAGTTTTAGTCTATATTTGCCTGACTATAAGGCAAAAAAAGGGAACATATTGTAGACAGCTAAGTTAATTAGATAGGCAGTTATGTAGGGCTAGGCCACCAAGTGAGTCAACACAGAGGACAGACAGTAGAGACCAGAGACACATTCACTAAAGATCAGGCTTCAAGAAGAAAAGAATTACTATACCTGCATGCTTCCCTTAGGAATGAACAATGGTAATTGATATTCTAAGTGGGTATCAGTGGGGAACCAAGACCTTAACCTATCTGTTCCAGGAATGACTCTTGATCCATATCCTAGAAACCCTTGCTCAGTCCATGCACTCATGCTAACCTGACTTACTTTCCCATTTGATGCCTGTTTAATCAATGTTTCCTAAGTGACTATACTTGTAATTTTATTAGTTTATCATAGTTTTGTTCCCCTTCCTAACTACTTTTTGATTTTCCATCGGACCTTATTAGTTGACTATAGTTTTGTCTCATTTGGTACTTGCCTCACCTTCTGGATTTGCTCCATAAAAAATATCTCCTGAGAAGTTGGGTCCTGGGCAACTCACTTTACCACCACCTATTCTGTCTCTTTTAGACAGAAGCTATCTTTCTTTCAACAAATTCTTCCTACTCTTAACCTGTGTTGTTCCTGGAATTCATTCTTTGGCTTCAGAGAACACAAACTCAGTGTTTCAGATAGCTAGCATGTTAGATGTTATTATATTTCCCCTATATTATTTGGCGGTCCATATATCATATGCCTTTTATCAGTCATGGCAAAAGGATGTGGAGGAGTAGAAACGCTCAGTTCATGGCTGCCAGAGGCAGGGTACTGGAACAGTGCCAGACAGAAAGGGGCAGGGTGTGTGCTTGGTATCCAAAATTGTTTCTCCATGCCCCACCTGAACACATTCCAGAGTATCTTGTACCAGTTACCTGAGAGGCTCCAAGGCAATGAAGGTGACACAGCTGAGTTGAACTGACACCCTAAGGAGCAAGGAGTTGAAATAATTTATATGTATTTACACTGATAAAAAAATGTCAAAGCTGAGATTAAGTCCACGCCTTAACTATTATAGTAAGGTTGTTTTCATTCTTCAAGTAAGTCACTCATCAAAGAACTATCATAGTGGAAGCCAGAACCTACTTGCACCAGAATGATGTTTAAAATACTTAAAAATTTGTAGACTATACTTAATGGGAATGGTAAAGTCTAAATATTAATGATATCAAAGGGAAAAATGAGTAGTACAATAAGTCATCAACACAAGCTAAGTATCAAATTTAATTAGTTTTCATACTTCAGTAGTTCAAAATGAAAAAAAAAATAGATTTTTTTATCTTGACAACTTAGTCTTATATGCCTCATTTATCTGTATGTCCAATTCTTTTTCTTTTCCTGTGAAGTTTTCTGCTATTATATCTGTGAACGGTTTTTTAAAAAATATCTTTTGCACTGTCTCCTCAGTGACTCCAATCAGTCTAATGTTATTCTTCTTTATATCATCTAGGATCTGTTGGATTGATTCCTCATGGTCCTTTGCCATTTTCCATAAATTATGTCTTTCCTGTTCATTGGCTGCAATCCTGTCCTATAGGTCTGAAATTCAGTCCTCCTCAGCTTCCTTCATCCCACTTCCAAACTTTCATTTTCATTTTTAATCACCTGGAACTCTGAAGTTGTTGAACAGGTCCCATTGTTTTTTCTATCTCAGATTCTATCGTGCCTCTAAACTTAATCATGTCACTCACTACGGGCAATATCTCCGTTTTCATCTCAAAGATTAGAGATAACAAAGGCATATTTTCATGGTTTTTAAAAATAGTAAGACAGAAGAAAATCCTTACAAGCCTTACATTTAAAAAAAATTTGGAATGTGAAAGAGGACATAGTGCGGTATGAATTTTAAAACTAAAAGAATATGTTGAAGCAATTTTTACCACTGAATTTGAAAACTTAGACAAAGTGAACCTTTTTTTTTGACAGGGTCTCACTTTTGTAGTTCAGGCTGGCCCTGTATTCACTAATGTAGCTCAGGCTAGCCTAGAACTCACCGCAATTCTCCTGCCTCTGACTCCCGAGTGCTGGGACAGGCATGAGTCACCATGCCCAACATGCTCTATGTGGTTACCGCAGATTAAACTCGGGACCATGTGCTTGCAAGTTAGACACCAGAACTGAGCTAAATCCTCAGCCCAAACCATTTCTTAAAATTCAAATTTTTTTTCTACTAAAACTAACTTAAGGGAAAATAGGAAACTAAAGGTAACTGGGCCCATGAAAGAAACTGAATTAGGAGTTTAAAATAAATAGAGCAGATGGATGACATACATGAAGAAAAAGCTAAATAATTTAAATGAATCTAACTTGGCTTCTAGATTAAGAATAACAATATTATACATTTCTAAGCCCTCACCTGCTACAAGCTTTTTAAAGTTTGAAAAAATCTGTAAGTGACTTCTAATTGTATTATAGTAATATTTCATATTTACAGGTCTCTTACTTTTTTCAGCATTAACAAGTTGTTATTTCTAGCACTGAACACTAATTTCAGTTTAATTTTAAATATTACCCTATGGGAAGTATCATGGAAGATTATTATATTCAGCTGTTGACAAATAGAAAATTGTAGACTATAGCAAAATTGAAGCACTCTTAAGTTTTGTTTAATAGTACTAATGAGGGGTGAATAATGTATAAAATACTGTCAAAAATATTTTGTTTGGTCTATTATGCTGGTGATAAGCACCCACAACTCTAGCTACTTGGCAGGCTGGTGCAGGAGAATCACAAGTTCAAAACCATGCTGGGGCACTGAGCAGATCCTGCCACAAAATAAAAAATAAAAAGGGCTTGAGATGTAGCTCACTGGTGAAGTGCTTGCCTAGCATGTGAGTTCAATTCCTGGTCCGTAACAGTCTGAAGTCTATCTGCAGGGCCACTTAAAGCCAAGCAACAACTTAAATACAATCATGTACAACTCAAATACAAATCATGTTCTTATCCCTTTATTGTGAAAGAGCTCAAAGGTCAGTTTAAAAAATCAGCATGTGAGCTAAATGGTAGCCATTGTACATCGAGTTCATACTCAGAGAAAGCAAGTTCTCTTGCTAAAAAACAAACATTTAAAAGATAAGTTTATATGATAGATGATGACACCTTCAAATAAAGAAAAAATTTTAACAGTGCAGATTGAAATCAAATAAGGCTGACATAGCGAATCAAAAATGCTACTATAGCCGAGTGTGGCACATTGAATCCTGGGAGTCCTTCTTGCTGTAGTCCCTTAATCATGTGCTTATTTTGTTTAAAGTTTCATCTAGAGCTTTTAACCAAAACTAATGTTCAATACTACTCATTTTATATTCTACTATCCATAATGTGAGAAATTGTAAAATCTTATCCCCTTTACCATATCTACTATTCTGGAATATATTTACATTTTTACAATCAAAATATTCATGAAATACAACAGAAGAGCCCTCAAAATCTGGTCTTGCTACTGTGGAATTTATTTACTGGGGAATTTTCTTATCATACTATTAAAATACGGGTCATTTAGGATGGTTCCAATGGGAAGGAAGCAACAGAAAAAAAACAACCTAATTTAACTTAATGAAAAATTAATAAGCCGGCATTTGCACAAAGCCGAGAGAGAAGGCAAGCTCCAAGGTTGGTTGGTTTGGAGGCTCACATGTATGAAGAACCTGGCTTCTTCCCCTCTCAGTGCTCTGTGCTGCTGGGGTTAGAATCATTTCAAGTCTGGTTTTCTTTTGCATTGTAGGCCAGCTGCCAGTCTCAGAGAGGCAAGCTTACTTCCTCACTTACATCCAGCGAGGTATAATTGCTTCCCTAAGAAATGAGGAAAGTCTTGATCTTCCATCTTTTGGGGTCAGCTCTTTTCCCTTCCAAACAATGGCAGGGCTAGTTCCTTGAAGCAACACAGACTGGTTTGCCTCCCGGCCCTGTTCACAGAATTCAGGTCAGTGTTTAAAGCTCACTGCTGCAAGGCCAAGGTGTGTGGAAATACATTTCAAAGTCAAGCTCTCTATCCTATAACAGATTTGGTCAGAAACACTCCTGTATCTACTGAAGTGAAACTTGATTTTATATTCATTTTGAAGTACACTGAAATTAAAATTACATATAGTATTTCTGTCAGTTAACATCTAAAGTAAATCTCTGCAAAAGTTAAGAGGCAGATGGGAATTTGTTAGATTTTCAGGGCGTACAGATTCAAATATATAGTAAAAGTATAGACTGACCCTTAAAATCTAATTGTGTTTAATATCAAGGATTAGTTTCACAATAAATGACTTTAAAAATAGTGGCTAAATATTGAGGCTAATAAATGTGTCCAAGCTCATGCAAGGTAGAGACTCTTTAACCTAGGCAAGACACTTCTTCCGATAACCCAAGGTTACTCTGTGTGACAAGAAAAACAGTAGGACATAAATTCCAATAGAATCGTGTTCTTCCTCTATAGGAATTCTGTGATATTATTTATATACATATATAGATTGAATACATATTTTTCTCTCTTTCACATATGTACAAGGAAATGATATATGACCATCATTGCAAAACTCAACATTAACAGACATTTAAAAAAGGCTAGTTCTTAATTTTTCTAAAGGCTTAATATGGTCATTTTTTGCATGTCCTTCCACAAGTATTACACATATATAAAGTAGATACATTCTTTCTAAAAATGCATGTGGAATGCATGCTATTTTCAACTCTGTGCCATGCTTATTTTCATCTAACAAGATTCTCATACATGGAGAATGACCTGGACCAACTGCTGCATGAATCTATCTCATGACCTTGAAGCTAAAGCGAGAGCAGCAGCTGCCCTTAGTATGTTCTTTGAATGTAGACTCGTACAACCCCTGTGGAGATCAGTTTGGAGAATCCTCAAAAAGCTAGGATTGAATGGTTTATTTTTAAATAAAAGCCTTACAAACTGGTGCCTTCCTTCAGCTCGGAAATCCCTCGGTGATTCTCTGATTCACCACTAGATGGCCCCATTTGATACTTTGTCTTTCGAAAAAGTGGAAATTCACACATCTTTTCTGACTCAGATGTAAACTCTTGATTTTCAAACGGGATTTGTTCAAAGTTTTAAAAATATAAAATCACTTATAAAAATAATTAATAGAAGTTGCTTTTATATTTAAATAAATATATTTTTTAAAAACCAACAAACAATAAGTAATTAAATAACGAATAATTGAAAATAAATAACCATACAAAACTTTGAAGCTAGCAGTATTGCCTTTCTGATTCTATATTCTGGCTGGATAAATCACAACTATGGTTTATAAATTATTAACTACTTTGAAAAAATAGTTTTATAATATTTTGATGTCTCCCTAAATAATATAATGTTTCATTCGTTCTGGTCTTGAAACTTGTACTTTTAAAAACTCCTCTCCTGTCAGTGAATTAGCAGGTCAACAGACCAGCTATGACACTCGGTGTACCTCCAGGTTTTAAGGCTCTAGTTCACAGAGTCTAAGGTGGCAGATCACGCTTTTCTAGCCAGAACACCTTTGGACATATGTGTCATGGAGTCTGCTTGTTACAACCACCACAACTCAGCCTCCTGGCAGAGTGAACACTGCCCAATAGCTACGTGCAATCTGCTCTGCCCTGGCTGTTTCAGCCTCACCAGCACTGGTCATGTCTGAAGGGCATCATGTTGAAGTGCCTAAACTTTCCACGATAGTCAAAAAGTAAGGTTGCAAGAAGGCCCAGGAGGCTAGTGTACTCACAAAACTGAAAGCCTGGAATGATATCAGTAAGGGTGTGTACCTCTCAGCAAATGAGAGCTGCAAGGGGCAAAATGAGAAACTCTCACTTGTTCCAGGCAGCGCACCCCGCTTCTCCTGTCATGAAGACAATGGCATCGTTGGAGCCACCATCAGCGAGCCATATCCCTAGCTTGATTCTGCTTTATGAAAGCAAACTGAACATTTAAAAACATTCTCCTGGTGGGCATGTGGGAAGTTTCTACCTTTGGACTGAAAGGGCTTCCTGGAAACTACATAAATTGTGTGGCACTTGATTAAAGACTCTTCCTTCAGGAGTGACTGTAACCTATTCACACATGAGGCGATCGATCCAGACGTAGGCTTAGCAGAAGCTGGAAAAGTCCAGAGCTCGACCCCTCTAAGCACCATGAAAGATGATGCATCATAGAAACTGGAAGATGAGTCCTCTGAAAAACAGGACAATCAAGCCGAAGCTGAATCCAGGTGTGAAGGTCACATGCTGGATGCCGTTCTTCACCAGGCCATTGGTCAGTCCTGTGAATAAAGATGTAGCTGTGGCAGCAGCACTAGCTGCCAACCCAGATAAGGGGTGCAGGCAAGAACTCTGCAGGCCAGAAGAAAGGAAAGAAAGCTGCTAACAGTAAGAAACACAAGTCAATTGGGAAAAACCTTCAGGTATCAAAAAACCAGAAGGAAAAAAAAAGCTACCATAGAAGAAACTGCTGCAAAAACTGTTAATGTTTGTTTATGTGGAAATAATGGTCACATAGGTCTGGACGACTTATTTAGAATAATATCCTGAAAAGAGAAAAAACAAATTCTTAATGTATTTGTTTTTCTGTCTTATATTTCCCACTTATCATTATATTTCAGATATTCATGTATGTCGGTGTGTGTGGCTCTAAGGAGTTTTAAAAAGCATTCTGTAGGATTATGTTATATAAAGACACTTGATCAAAAGGCCAAAAGGCCAAGAAGCAATTATGATATGTAAATAGACTAACATTAATTTCTCCATTTTACTGATTTTGGATTAGCTTTTTCCATTCAATATCATGATTTTTTAAAAAGATCTTCATAAAGATCCAAGTTTCTAAACTTTAGGTAAATTAAACATCCTTCATACCTAATCCACACCTAATAATCCTAATATCAATCTTCTGGGTGTATGATCCTTTAACTTCTCTGGTGCCTTTTGTTCATTTGGACTTCATTGTTTGTGTTTTAGTAGTTTAAAAAAATTATGAGTGCATAGAAATTCTCAAAAAAATATGTATTTTTTCTTCATGCTATAATATCTTTAGCCACAAGGAGGTTCCCACTCCTCTTTTCTGAAGAACATTTCACCCAGTGCTCTAGTTCAATAAAAGTCTCTGTATTTGCAATTGTGAAGTATCTTTTCTTGCATCAGGAAAACCTATGGCTATTGGCTTTTCCAGCGATGAATATACTGGAAAGCCAGGTGGCAAAGCCATTGCCAATGATATTTCATGTGAGCTACATCAAAAGAGTCATGTCATCTGCTTCTGTCTCTTTATTCTTGTCGGTGATCATGGGTTAGTGCTTGTAGTCAACATTTCTGAGTGCATGAAACTTGATTAAAATGTCTAACTAATTCAGCTAAGCTCCCAATCAGTCTGGAGGATGCCAATCTAAGGCATGGCCACAAAGACTTCTCATTTCTAAGAACTCATATTTGGCCTTCTCAGGAATAATTTGCTGAATGGAAAGATAGCCCTCAGTTCACACATCTGATGAAGAATTTCATTGGTTTTATTCATGCATAAAACTGGCAGGGAGGTGTACATCAGAGTTGAGTCTCCTCTTAATCTTAAGAAATGTTGAATACCAACTTCTTTATTCTTCCAGTCAGAACACATATGCACCTGGTCCTCAGGGAGCAGGTGAGAGGAAACAGCCTGAATGCACCATGAATATATGAAAGGTAAATACACCACTCACTTGGGCCAGCATCCAAGGCTTTGGAGCTGCAAGACATTTCAGAAGTACAAGTCACTGATATCCTAGGTACAAAAGCACAAAAATGTATCGCATGATTTTGAGGGAGGATTTGATTTGCTTTTGCCAGGCTTATCAGGGCAATGACAATGACAACCTGAAACCACTTTAAACTGAAATCTTGACTTGCTGTTTTTGAGATCTGTAGATAGCACAAATTACATCACCACACCAACATGAATAAGTGCTGTGTTACTGGCCATTCAGGTTTATATGCTTGTGTTCATTTGCTCACAGCTGACAAAATCAAAGGAGGCCATATATTTTGGTAAGAAGAAAAAAAGAAATGTATGTAAAGCTATCTCTGAGGAGAAGTAGAAGCTCTTTTTCTGAAATCATCATCTCTCAGTGTGCAGGTAGGCAAGGGTCTTTTATAGTAAGTAAGGGGCAGAGGGGAGCAAAAAGTACTAATGTAGATTGCTGTTCTTGCTTTGGCACTTTCAGCATATTCAACTCAGTTTCTTCTTTCCTGTACAAAATTAGCCAGGATCCAGTTCTCCCTGGGCTAGCATCTTCATATTTTGTCACTTATTTTGGGCTGAAGAGAAGAGGGCCATGGGTTTGATAGGCAGAAGTTTAGAGAAGTTGCTTGTCTCAAAAAAAAAAAAAAAATCCAACTATTAAAGTTCTGTTTTGCAATGCCAAGTATACTTGTGGTTTAAAATTCCCAGAGGAAACTCTTCCTTGTTTCCTCTATTCATACGAGAGTCAAGTATAAACATGCAAATGCCAGTTTTATTAGTTACTTTCCACAGAAGCCCTTTCTGGAGTTGTGGCTTATGCTAGATTCTTGGATTCTACTTTCAACCCTTCTTAGGGTTACCATAGGATGGCCGATACAGTTCAAGTTCTTATGTGTGACAAGAATTGTCAATTGTACCTCTAATAGCAAGCAGCCAGAAGCTACATTTGTGGAGGATCACAGGAAGTTGTGCTCTGGGCAAGTCTATGCCAATGAAAGCTGGGACACAGATAAAAAAAAGGTGTCCAGGTAAAAAATAAAGGTACAAGCCTGGCACATGGAAACAGCAACAACAGCCCCTTAGGAGGCAAACTTTGAGAATTCTAAAGGCTACGCACTCCACAGAATCTCTACGACTTACTGACAGGTGTCATTCACAGGGTACTGAGTCATTTTAGGGGCTCGCAAAATGCATGCTTGTCCAGAATTTACTTTGATCTTAGTTGTATTTACGACATGCACTGCATATTCTTGAACCTTTAATGAGATGAGGGTAGTGTGAAGGTGACTTAAGGTGGGGCAGGAGATCCAACAAACATGTACTCATGTAGGGTGAAAGAGATTTCCTGGGTTTTTGTTATTTCACTTTCTATCTCTCTTAGGACAACATACGAAGGAATGACAGAAGGGTACTGTTTAAAATTAAACAGATGGAAGGAAGTGACTTCCTGGGCTCCATTGTTTATGACTGTTCTATTATAGTCCAGATTTCCTTCTCCTATCCATTAGATGCTATTAAATCATGAGTTCAGACCTGATTTTGAGTTGCAACTGACTGTTGCTGCTCCCCTGACAACAATAATAAACTATGTATGGATGGTACAGTGAAGGCTGAGAGGAGAGTGGAAGAACCTAGGGATACCTAATGTAAAATTCTCTGCCCTTCGCAAGTTATGATAATGACCCAGTGCTGTGTGGGCAGAGAGAGAATGGAAATTTCTCAGAGCCACTCTGGGATTCCATTGAATGCAGAGCAAGAAAGATTAGAGACAGCTCTTTGAGATACCTTTGCTGGAAGCAAAGCAGCAGTCCTCTAGAAACTGGAAATAGTTCAGTAGGACAGAGAGATCATCTATAAAGACAGAAGTGGATCTGAAGAACAGCGGTAAGTGCTCAGCTCCACACTCAAAAGTCAGGCTTGCGAAATCATTTCTGGTTCAGAAAGCTGTGGTCTATGCTATAAAACAGCACAGAAATTTCTGATGTCTTACTGATACTCACTTGGTACTTCTTCAGGGCTAGAAATTCTTAGCATGTTGACAAAAGAGTTGAGTTTTCTGGGGAAAATATATTTTATTCAGATACTACTGCTCATTCACGTATTATGTCCAATGTAGAATTAAAACAACAAGACATAGGAAAAGGCAAAAGAAACAAACAAAACCAACCAACCAAACAAACAACAAACTAGAGTTCATTATGATGAGGGGAAAGAAGCAGACCTCAGGACAAATCAGATGCTGGAGTTATCAGTCAAAGACTTAAAAATAATGGTGAACTGTGATGTTGGTTTAGTCCAGCCAAAGGTTTTTCATTGTTTTTGTCCCCACTTTCCCTAGACCCTCACCTTCTGAAGTGTAGTTTATTTCTTCCTCTTCTTTTCCTTCTTTTTCTCTCTCCCTGTCATCAAATTTTGGGGGCCTTACATTTTTTTCCCTTTTCAGCTGCTGGAAGCTCCAACATCCCTAGAAAATGAGTGCTTGCACATGAAGGCACTGAAGTCACTGGCTCCCTCCAACCAGACATGGGAAGAAGTGTTGAGAGGGATCCTCAACACTGGGATAGGTAGTAGCCTTGCTAGGTTCTCCCTCAGGTCAACATACCCCTTTCCGAGGTCAGACAGAAATAAAATTTCTTCACCAGGGAGACACATAAGGACAGATCCATGCAGTGTCTTCAGCAAAGTTTCTCCTGTGACCAGCATGAAAATAAACCTAGTCCTGAGGGACTAGGTAAAGGACTGGTCTTTGGAGCACCACCTGAGGAAACAATCTCCTTAAATACTGCATATCTTTGTGTCCTAAACATGATAAACAAAAAGAGATCTTCTAACCTGCTCACTCAATTCTCTCCAAAGTCAAAGGGCATAAGCTCCATCTGCCTGATGCCAGGACTCCTATTCTTTGGGTGGTTGGGCACATTTCCTAAGTCCTGCAGATGCAAGTAGTCACTGAGTTGACAAATGACATTCTGGAGACCTGATGGAGTCTGTGGAATCACATTGAGAATGAGACCCTGGTTCTCTTCTTTTCTTTTTCTTGCCCCCCCCAAAAGCCCCAATCCTCTTCTTGTCCTTTCCCTCTGAGACTCTCATCTGTTAGAAAACTCAGATTCTTCAGCTCTTTCTGATATTAATGATCAGGGTGACATGGGGAGCAGGAGGGTGGAGGGAGGTTAGTGGAAGCTGAGAGCTCAGGAATTCCCACACTGTTCCTAGTGCAAAGGGAAAAACATGGACTTTCTATTTTACTGCTAATAGAAGAGGCCTGCAGGCCTGTCGGAAGGGCTGAATTCCAGCTTTTCTCAGCTGTTCACCATGCGCACTTGGGTTCCACGGCTGCTGATATGTATTTTTTCCAGTAGTCTCTTGGGGTTACTTCTCTGGTGCTGGCTGGTTTATTTCTTTCTGATATTCTCATACAAATTTTAGTTTCAAGTTTATCCTTTTATCCAAAATGGTATGTGATTTGTATTTGCTAAGTAATACCTCTAGGCTTTAAAAACACTCGGAGTTATTTATGTATGTCACTGGTCCCTAGATAGAAAGATCTTTGGTGTAAATTTTGGAGTAAATCCCACCTGTTGTGTGCACCTCCTTTTCTCTCCTCTCCTGGTCTGTTGACAAAGACTGGAGTAGCTCTATGCCAGGAACAAAGACACTTGTCCTGGACAAGAGCATCAGATTTTCACATGAGTTGCCGGGATGCCTAGCTGGTCAATGATGGGAAAGAGGGCAACCAAATATTCAAAAGAAACTAGACTCAAAACATCATAGGATAAAAGCTGCTAGGCTCAAGGCCTACATAAAACTTGAAAATGAGAAGCTTAAGCTTTGGTTACATAGAAGTTATACATGGTTCAGATTAATATGCATGCTTGTGTATGTTGACTTTCAGGAATATGCTCTTCTCTGAAGTTCCTTATCTCAGCTCCAGGAACCTTGTCAGGCCTGTTAGGTGATAGTAGCATGAGTCATATAAAGAGAAACATGAAAATAGAAAATATACAGAAAATTCAACATTTCTGAGATCCTTAGGACACATTTATATATTTAGAATACCAAAGAAAAGGAAAGAACTGGCCACAAGAAATATTTAAAGAGACAATTTGGAGCTTCCAAATTGTTTAAAGATATCAGTTATCAAACCAAGAGGGATAACTATGTGTGTGTGCATGTGCGCACACACATACACACACACAAACACACACACACACACACAATGCTACACAACACACTACAGAACATCAGATTCAAACTGCTAAAAACCAAGACAATGAGAAGATCCAAAAGTCATTATGCACTACACACATGAAAACAATAGTAAGAATAACTGCTGATGTCTCACAGAAACACTGTAGGCTAGCAGACAAAAATAAAATATTTAAACGCTTGAGGGAAAGAGTCAACCTAGAGTTGTATATACAACAATATGTATTTCTTAAGAGCAAAGGAAGAATACAAATGGTTTCAGATAGCCAAAGTGGGAGATCTCCATATATAGTGAGCTTCACTATAAAACATTCTTCAGGCTGAAAAAAAAAATGACCTCAACCACAGGCTCAGAGCAGAAGCAAGGAATGAAGAACACAAAGAACGTACTTGGATAGATATAAAAACTGGCTTTCACTAACTTTAAGAGATAAATACACAGATTTATGTAAATAGTTCTTTAAAACACTACCGGATATTTAAAGCAAAAATAACCGAGTGTGTGGGAATTCTGGGAAGATGGCGGGCCGGTAAAAGCTGGAGACCACTTCTTCTCTATAAATTGTTCTTAAGTCTGAAAACAGCAGTTTTTGGGGGGAGTGGGAGAGAGGACAGCAGAGAAATCTAGATGGAAGAGATCAGAAGCAAATATTGATTAAGGCCAAAGAAAGAAGAGTGACCTAGGGAACGGTCTGTCCCTTCTTCCCTATCCCCTGAGGGGGAGGGGCTGCTGATCACGCTGGGACCATGCACAGGCGCCCCAGCAACCACTGCGGACAGTGCACAGCTGCTCCCCAGACAGGTTCATGGCAAGGAGCAGACCTGCGTGTCAGGCGCTGCCAGAAGACGGCTCTGAGCTCCTAGGGGATCAACCAAGATCATCTCTACCACAGTGAACAGGTGACCCCAAGGCTTCCAGCTCTGGGACACTCCAACTCTGGACTCCAACTGGGACCCACCCTCCCGCGATACTGAAGGGGGCGGCCCCTACTCTGAGACCCGAGAACCTCGGCATCAGTGAGTCTCTGGGTCCAGCACCACCTACAGGACACTGGACTCACATCAAGAATGAGGGCACCAGCTACATTCAAGCTTACAATTTCACAGCTTTTTCCCTGTGACCTATGAACTTCAAACTATTTGTCTCAGCCCAAACAGAAATCAATGGTTCCTCTCCTGGACAACTGGCTGTTAGTGGGCTCAATCTCATCTTATTCTCTTTTTATCTCTGTTTGTTTGTTTTATTTAGTTTTGTGTTTTTGCTATTCTTGTTGCTGCCTTTCTTTTTCTTCCCTCCCTTTTCCTCTCCCCTTTTTTCCTTCATTTTTCCCTTTTTTCTACTTTTTGCCACTCTGCTAGTCTTGATTTCACTATTTCATTGCAACCTTTAATCTTACTGCTAATTTCTCCCTCCCCTATCTCTCTGCCACCTAAATCCTTGGTAAACTTTTCACTTCCAAAAGGTGATGCCTGGATGGTGTAAAAATATTCATGGTTAATTTTAAGTCTGGGCATATAATCATAGTTCTGGCTTATGAGGTTTGAGGGGCCAGAGCAGCAACTATCAGTTTACCATTTCTTGGGTTATATTTGATACTGTTAATGTTTAGTGCTTTTCTTGGGTTATGTTTGAAACTGTTAATGCTTAGTGCTAATCTTAAGGGACCTTCATATTAGGAAGAAAGACTTGAAACAAACATCACCAGACAACAGGGCAACTATAAAGCCAAATACAACAGCAGGGACAAAAGCTCAGAAATGAGGAAACATTCAAAATCTCAGATCCAAAGATCCTCACCCCAAGGTAATATAGGGGTAAGGGAAATGCAGAAGTCTGAAACTCAATAGCCAGGACTCTCTGAGATGGTAACTAAAGAAGATTTAATACATGGAAATCAGAGCTGATTTCTGAGATGAAAACAGATACTGGACATAGTTAATGGCATGATCAACAAAGCTAA
>PVIR01027276.1:0-22985 GCA_004026965.1 Petromus typicus
GGGCCCCGCCGGCTGCAGCCGGTGCCGCGCGTGCTGGCGAGGATCGCGCGGGAGCGGGAGGCGGCCGGGCTCGTGCGGGGTCGGTGCTTCGTGCCCGAGCTGGGCGCGCCCGGAGACGCGCTGCGGGCGCTGCCGGACCGAGGTGGGCATGGTGCGGGCACGGGGCGGCCCGAGGTGGGCACGGGGCGGGGGGCCGGGGCGCAGGAGGGCGGCGAGGGTCTCCGGCGTCTCGCTGGTTTCATCCCGGTCTGACCCAGCCGCCAAGCAGAAGGGAAGGCAGGTCGGAATTCTTATCGACTTTTTAACAGCCAGGAAATTAAGGCTCAGGCCCGCGGTAACCTGTGAGCTGCTGAAGGTCGGCCTGCTATTGTGGGAACCAGGACTGAAGTCCTTGTCATTTTTCTTGCAGGGCTGGGGATGGAAGGCAGGGCTGAAGCGTCCGGCGCGCGCAGTCCCCAATACCGTGGAGCTTCCTCCCCAGCTCAGTACGGTGGCACCGGGGATGGAGCCCAGACCTTTGCTCGGGGCCACGTCCTCAGCGCTTTTTTCATTTTTTATTATGATTACTTTTTAGACAGGGTGTTGCTTTGTAGTTTAGCGGGGCCCAGAGTTCACCGTGTAGCCCAGGGCAGCCTCGAACTCACAGCAGTCCTCCTATCCCGGCCTGGGGTGCTGAGATTACAGGCGTGAGGCACCCCACGCGACTTCATTTCTTAATTTTGAGACGTCTCAGTAAGTCGCTAAATAGCAGAAAAGGCCAGATCTTGAGATCCTCCTGCCTCAGCCTCCCAGAGCGCCGGGACTACTCTCACTCTTTAACCTACAATATACGCATCCTAGTCTTTTATCATGTTAAGAGCGTTGAATATTTTCCGCTCAGTTTACTCAGAAGAATGTCCACACCTCACCCTCCCCGGTGGGGGAAGGTGGGAGTTGTTGATCGCTTACCTTTGCTATTCCCTAGTCTCCCAATTCGAGCGGCCACCCACTTGGTCACCTAGGTCATCTTTAAAGATCTCCCAGCCCATTCTTCCCTCGCTCTCTCACCCGATTCTTATTCGTCTGCGGCGGGGTCGCGCGCATCTGCATTTCTATGCACCCTCTCGCAGTTAGTTCTGGCCAGGTTTGAATTTCTGTCTGTCGGCAGGCATTATTGGAGCCCTGCTGCGGCCCGGCTCCGCGCTCCGGAGACCGCGGCGGAGAGCGGAAGCCCGGCCCGCTCTCCGCCAGTCCGGCCTCACTCGAGGCTGGCTTTCCTCGGGCGCCGCCTGCGTGTGTGAGCGGCGACGAGAGCAAGACCGAGAGGCGGCCGCCGTGGGTGCGGACGGGAAGCCCCGGGGTGTGTGCACTTTTTGTTACCAGGATCAAGTGTAGGGAGATTGTTAGATCAAAGCGCCGACACCTTTAAACTTCTGAGCGAGGCGTCATGGTGTAGCTCAGACTGGCCTCGAGCTCGCTCCAGCGCCGGCCGACCTTGGTCATCCTCCTGCATCAGCCTCCCCATGCTGACGTTTAAGCTTCCGCCCTGGGTGCGGGACTCACTCGCGCCGGGCGTGGCGGTGCAGGCGGGTCATTCCAGCCCTGGGGCCGGCCCGTGAGCCGGGAAGGTGACCGACGTCTCTCCCCGCAGGCTCGCTCCTCCCCTCGGACTCCTGCCTGCAGCGGCTGCTCTACTTCAACCTCTCGGCGGCCATCAGGGCCCCGGAGCGGCCCACCGCGGCCGAGCTGGGCCTGGACCTGGGGCCCAGCTCCTACTCCGAGCTGGGCCCGGCGCTGGAGCTGGAGGTGTCGGAGGTTGCGGACCCCGGCGGGCCGGCGGGGCCCGGGCGCGCGCGCGGCCGCCTGCTGGCGGCGCAGTCGGTGCGCTGGCCGCACGGCGCGCTCCGGCTCCGCCTGCAGGGGGCGCTGCGGGGCGCGGCGCGGCGCGGGCGGGCGGGGCTGGCGCTGCTGCTGGACCTGCGCGTCGGCGCGGGCGGACGGCCAGGGGCTCCGGGCTGGGCCCGCGACGTGTGCGCGCGGCTGCGGCGGGGCATGCGCGCGGCGCTGCTCGTGGCCACGCTGGACCCCGCGCGCTGCCGCCGCCGCCCCGCGCGGCCCCGGCCCCGGCCCCGGCCCCGGCGCGCCGCCCCCGCCCCCGAGCGCCCCGACGCCGCCTGCGGGGAGCCCGGCTGCGCAGACCTGTGCCGCCGCCGCCGGCTGTTCGTCAGCTTCCGGGACCTGGGCTGGGACCAGTGGGTCATCGCGCCCAGGGGCTTCATGGCCAACTACTGCCTGGGCGCCTGCCCGCTGCGGGCGGCCGCGCTGCGGAACAGCTCCAACCACGCCCTGCTGCGCGCGCTCATGCGGGCGGCCGACCCCGCGCTGCCGCCCGCCGCCTGCGTGCCCACCCGGCTGTCGCCCATCTCCATGCTGTACCACGACCGTGACAGCGTGGTGCTGCGCCACTACGAGGACATGGTGGTGGACGAGTGCGGCTGCGGGTAGGGCCGCGCGGCGCCGGCCGCGATCACGCGCACACTGGCACGTGCACACCGCACAGGTGCGCGCACATGCCTGCGTGCGTCCTGCAGCTCCGGTGGCCCTGGACAGAAGGAAACTTCGCGGGAGGCCTTTGGACGCGCACTTGGACTTTGTGTGTACCTTCACAGGTGTTGCATCGTGCTTTGAGACAGGCATTATTTATGCTTTAAAGAAGAAGAAACTAAAGTGTAGAGAAGTTAAATAAATTGTCCTGAAGTCACAGCTTTCCCTGGTTGCACTCATGTACACTGCTGGTTACAAAGAAAAATTAAGGGGAGCAAGGGGGAGGGGAATGTAGAAGGAATTAAGATGTATTATGTGAGAATACCAACTGCCCACAAATGTAAGAATTGTATATGGCAAGCATGTACTAATAAAAGGTAAAATTAACAAAAAGAAGGCCATCTATGGTGGCAGCATGTGCCTGTAATCCCAGCATTTGGGAGGCCGAGGCAGGAGGATCTCTGCCAATTTGAGGCCAGCCTGGGCTACATATCATATCGTATGTCTGTAAGTAAATAGTCTACCCCTCCTAAGTGGGTTCAGTTCTTTCTGGATAAAAATTTATCACTGAAAATATTCAATCTTTTTGTCCTTTTGTAGTAGGTACAACATGTCTTTCTGAGAAAGTTGCACACAAACCTTAGGGAAACTTACCTGAAAATAATCGTGTTAGCCACAAAATATTACTTTCATCTTTCAGATAATAAATTACAGTGATAGTGACATGGGGATTTTATACTGCTAGAGGGAGAATTATCCAAAGACTTCTGAAACAATGAAAGCTGTTGTGGGAAGGCGGCTATGGTGACAACCATGGCAATAAGCAAGCATTTAAAACTACACAAAAGAAGGGATTTTTTGGTTTGTTTGGTTTTGAGACAGGGTCTCACTAGGTAGCCCAACCTGGCCTTGAACTTGTGGCAGTTTTCCTGCCTCAGCCTTCTGAGTGCTGGGACTCTAGGAGTGTGTCACTGTCTGGGGAGAAGGGTCTTCTTCACATGGATGTCTAGAGGTAGCAGGAGTTTGGATGGGTGTGGGCTCTCGAAGTTCAGTAACTAGACTGGTGAGAAGCCCGAGCTGATTGAGGAAACAAGGCACAAACTAAGGCGCCGAGTCAGAAATGGATACACCACTGGCCTTGTATCTGCTGCTCACGTTGCTTTTGTGTCCCGGCAAAGTGAGCGTGGGACCTCGTTTTGTAGTCCCAGCTGCTAGGGAGGCTGAGGCAGGAGGATTGCTTGATCTAAGAGTTCCAGGCCAGCCAAGGCAATGTAGTGGCAACCGATCTCAAACAGCAAACAAAAACCCCAGACACAAATGTCTTAGAACTTTTGTAGTTCTTTACATCCGGGAAATCCAAGAGTCTGTTTTTCTAAGGATCTGATTGGACTTAGTGACTGTCCCAGTAAAAACACACGTCACACATTTCAGTGTTTCGTGGGTAAACGGTGGAGTGGAAGAAAGACACACTCCTTTCCCCCACGACGCAGAACTCGGCTGTTTCTACACACCAGTGGCGATTACACGATGCAATTAAAACAAAAAACACTAGCATCAAAACATATAAAATACTAAAGGGAAACATTTACAAATTATGTGCCTGACCTGAGTGCTGAAGGACTAAACAGAAGGGTTCGCCCTGTTCCTGGGCAGGGGGCTCAGCTGAAGGTGTCAGTTCTCTGCACACTGAGCTGTAGCTATTCAGTGCAGGACTGTGTAGAAATTCCAGCCCCGTGTGCATGTGTGTGCACACGTGTGTGCACCTGTGTGTGTTACCAGGAATGAAACCCAAGGCCCACATACACTAGTGGTCTTGGTCAGTCTCCCTTGCTGGGACAAAGCCCCAACCCCACGTGTAAGGGGAGAGCATTGCTTTGCTGACGGTTTCTGTGGGTCAGTCCGTGGCCAGCAGGGTCTCAGGCAGACGTCGTGGTGGAGGGGCTGGCAGAGGAACACTCTTCCGGCATGGCGACTAGAAGCAGAGGAAGAAAGGAGGAGGCAAGGCCAAGAACTCTCTCCAGGTACCCCGGTGACCGCCTCCTCACAGCAACTGCGCCATCAAATCCAGACGTCCGCAGCTGCCCTGTGGAGGGCGCCAGGGACCCTGTGTGCCCTCGTCCCAGCTCCTGGCGCTGACTCTGAGCCTTTGAGTTGTCTTCTTGTCCCTGTCTCACTGTGACCACATCTCGAGGGCCTTGGTCGCAGGAAGGCTGCCCTGTAGAGTCCAGAGATGTGGACTTGGATACTGCCCTGGGGGCTGACCTCAGGACCTCCTGAATTCTCGGGCTGCGCTGTCTCCTGTGCTTTTTATTTTGTCTGGGAAGTTTAACCTCACACTTGTAACCCTCCTGCCTCAGCCTCTGTGGTAGCTGGAATGGCAGATGTGGCTTCCACACCTGGTAGCTGCCGATTCTCCAAAATACTCGCTGCTACAGTGGACGCAAATGCTTGATCATGGGGCCCGGCCTTGGCCTCCAGGACGCACACTCCGGTGTAGCGTCAGGTGGCATGTGGCCTGGAGACCGAAGTCCGGGGCTCTTGGTGGCACCAGAGAGGAAGACGGGTGAGTGACTCACCTCGGGGAGGGACCCGCACCGCAGAGGAATTTATGGCTTGAACTTGACCCAGGGTGGGGAGACAGGGCTGGCACATTGAGGAAGTGCGCGAAGGCGGCGTGGCCTTGGTCCTCCCCCCAGCTCACCGCGGAGGAGGAGGCAGAGCCCCGAGGGCCTGGGTCACAGCGTCACGAGACGGCAGGTGAGACCAGGGTTCTGCAGGAGCTGGGAACCTGGCCGGTGGTGACACAGGCCAGGTTTCCCCAACTCTCAGTTTCCCCCTTCGCTCTGGCATATGGGGCCTAAGTGACTCCATCTTGTGGATCAGATGCCGTTTTGTTCTTGCAACTGCAAAAGGGCAAAGTGAGGGCAAACTGTTCCAGCCAAGTTTCAATAAAAGGCTGAAAAACAGGAAAATACGGGTTTGCATGACTAGCCACATAGACATCTGGGGTTGAGAACAGAGGAAGCTAGCTCGGCTGCTAGCTCAGCTAAGTTGCAAAAGAAGACAAGTGACGCAAGATTGTGTTTGTAACCAATGGTAGCAAAGAACTCGCTGGAGAAGCTCATGTAACGGGCCGGCACTGTAAAAGTAGCAAACCTGCCCCATTTTGGGGTCTCTGACTTTGCTCAGTAGACCCGTCCTATGCTGTGATAATAAAGTGCCTTTGTACTTGCATAGGAGCCTGGACTTCTTTCGGGGTGGAGATTTCGGGACCCAACAGGAGAAGTTTGGCAGGTCAGTTTTACTTTCATTTGCAGGAAAGAGAAACTTTACAGAAGAGCCTGGCTCCTGGTGTCCCGGGATTTACCCGGAGGATGTCATCTGCAGCAGGGCCCGGCTGGCCCCACCCTGGCCCATGCCCTGGGCCTGTCCCAGCCCAGTGAGTCACCTGCGTCCCCGCTCACATGGCAGCAGGCTCCCCAAGGTGGCAAAGTCCAGGCGCCCTGCTGGCAGGAGCGTCCATGGAGCAGAGCGGAGGAGGAAACCGAGTGGGCAGCATGGCTTCTGCGAAAGGTAGGGGGACCCCGGACTCACCAGGGCCCTGAGCCCCAGGTCCACAGCTGCCTGGTGTACACTAAATTGTGTGTGCACGCGCTTGTGTGTGTGTCTGTGAGAAAGAGCTCATTACATGTGTCCTTGGGTGTTTTCCAGTGTTCCTTAACATGGCAAATCAAAAGGTTAAACACGCTGCATCACTGTGACAGGCAAATAGTTATATCTTCATGCGATTCTGACCCAGTGTTACTGAACCGGTACTGGTTTCATCATATGTAAAAACTGAGTTAAGCCACAGGTATTGGCACAGTTGTTTGAGATAGAAGTGACAGCAATAGCCTGCTCTCCTAACTGACATCTGGATTTAGTGGATTTAGTGCAATTCATTAGCACTAGGAAAATGCCTGGGGAGGGGGAGGGGGATGACTCTTCTTGGGTAGAAGAGATTTCAGCTGAAGTAGGATTGGAGGACAGAATTTGGACAGGCAGGGCAGTGGTTTAGCTCAGTGGTTCTGGAGCCTGGCTTGCAAGCACAAGGACCCGGGTTTGATTTCCCAGTAACCACATACAACACTAGGTGTGGAGATTCACCCCAGCAGCAATCAGTACCACACACCACAGTGCCGGGCATGGTGGCTCACGCCTGTCATCCCAGCACTCGGGAGGCAGAGGCAGGAGGATTGCTGTGATGTGAGTCTGAGGCTGAGCTCAGGGCCAGCCTGAACTACAAAGCGAGATCCTGTCCCAAAAAAACCTAAAAAAAAAAAAAAGAATTTGGACGGGCAAAAGCAGGACACAGGTATGGTGGCGGGGCCTGTCGCCCCAAATCTCAGGAGGCTGAGGCAAGAGGATCTCCACCCTGAGGTCAGCGTGGGCTATTTAGTGTGACTGTGTCTCCAAAAAACCCACTCACTGGTAGAGTCTGATCCCTACTACTACTACTACTAAAAGAAAAAAGAAAAGCAAGCAAGATTCCTGGTGGATTGAATCCTATTGAAATAGTCTGAGCCGGCAGACTTGTGTTTAGAATACAGCGGTGAACTGGTTAGGTTAGAGACGATTTAATGGACATTATCTGAGGAAAGTCTGCAAGTTGCATTTGGATGATGTTAGAGGAAGCTTTGAGTGCCAGGCTCGAGTACTGGAGGTTTAGCTGTTGCTGTCTGTGTCTCTGTTACTCTATTGTTTTTTTTTTTTATTTAAATTATTCTTTTTCTCTGTTTTTTTTTTTTTTCCTGGTACCAGGGATTGAAATCAGGACTTTGTGCTTGTAAGACAGATGCAGAGCCTCTGAGCTCCGTCCCCAGCCCACTTTCTGTTTTTGTTTCTTTCTTTCTTTCTTTCTTTCTTTTTTTTTTTTGAGAGAGGTCTCGCTTTGTAGTTTAGGCTTGTCCTGAACTCACTGTAGCCCAGGCCAGCCTCGAACTCACAGCAATCCTCCTGCCTCTGCCTCCTGAGTGCTGAGATTACAGGCGTGAGCCACCATGCGTAGCACTGTAGTGTGTGCTTACAGGGATCAAAATTGGGACCTTGCGCTTGCCAGGCAGATGCCGGCACCACTGAGCTAAATCCCAGGCCCCATTCTTTCCTTCTTTTATTTAGTTTTCTTCTTCATTTTGAGACAGGGTCTCAGCGTGCAGCCCAGGCTGGCTGTGAACTTACTGAGTGGCTCATGATGGCCTTAAACGCATGATAATCCCCCTGCTCAGGCCTTTGAGTGCTGGGACTACAGGTGTGCGCCACCACGCCCAACTGCAAGTTACCATTTATTCGGTCTTATAGAGACTGTTAATTTTGTACAAACTTGAGCTTTGTGTCTCCCACTATCGAAGAGTGAAACTGTGGGCCACAGGAAAAAGTGTTACCAGGATAAAGTGCTTATTGGAAATGATAAGAAAAATAGCTCATGGTGTTTACTCACCAGGGAGGTGTCCTGGAAGTGGAAGTTTTTTCAGTGTGTTTTGCATATTTTGGCCTTATAGAGAAAGTCAGCATGTGGAAACATGTTTTGAAGGGGAGGGATCCTATCGGTTTAGAGTCTAAAGAAAATGACAGTCGTTACTCAGCTGGCCAAGTTGAAAGGAAACTGAACTCAAAGGAAGCCATTGCTCTGCAGTTCTCAGTTTCCTGAACTCCAGCCGGGAAGCGGGTAGGAGCTGTCTGCCAGTGTCGCGTACTCTGGGCAGGGATGTAGCTCAGTGGTGCACACCTGCGTTCTCAGGTCCCGCGCGAACTCTGCCTAGGATCCTCTTGGGAAGAACAGTCCTGATCTGTCCGTGTTGGTTTTAGCTCCCCCTGGTGGTGTGTTCTGCTTTTTGCATCTCTGAACTTAACTAGCTGTGAGACTTGCGTGATCTCCTCCCTCGGAGTGTGCTGCAGCCGGGTGGACTTGGGGCTGTCTTTTCCTTCCCGCCTACTTAGAGACTAACTAAACCCCGGCTCTGTTTCATTCGGATACCCGTCCTGGGCTTCATCCTCTGAGATTCTGCTATTTCTGAGTTAGATGATGAAAATATTTTCATGGCTAAGTAGGTTGTAAAATAAAGATTCTGCTGCTTTGGGGTCTATTGTAAGGTCGAAGTAAATGTGAAGAAGGAGGCCGACTATGGCAGGAAAGTCTGGGTGGGTGAGTAGAATGAAGTCTGTTCTGTCCTTAACACAGTATCTGTTGCTACCTAGCATGTTAGGCAGACGGCAGGGGCTGGGAGGTAGGAGTACTGCGTGTCTCACGGGTCCCCGCCATTCGGGGTGGGGTGACTGCTGTGCATGGGAAAGCACAAGGCTCGATAGGGCCGGGGACAAATAATGTTATACCTGGGGGCCTCTGCGAGGTAGCTTTGCCACTGTACAGAATCATTCTCTGTGGCTGGCATGGAGGGCCCGGGTGGGCAGGGAGGGCGCGGGGCTGGAGGCAGAGCCCGAGTTCTAGGCCAGGAGCTCCACCTGGGCAGGGAACCCCCGCAGGCACCAAACGATCCTGCTTTTCTCTGGTTTACGGAGATGGTTCCGTGCTACCGGCCCTGGGAAAGAATCTCCTGGGCCCTGTTTTGGGTGTGCAGGGCAGGGTGGAGGAACACAGCGCTGCCCCTCGGAGGCTGAGTTTGTATCCGGGTGTGTGTGATGTAACCCTCTGTTGCCCACAGGTGCTTTGCCCGGAGACCCCTCTCTGAGGTAAGGAGGCATCGCCCAGCGCCATTAACTTCAACAAGCAGCGAGCAGTGCACGAACACAGACCGAAGGCTTCGCTGTCTTACTAGGTTCCCTTTCTTTGGCCTTTCCCAACTTAATTGTCTGGCGGCCGCGTTCCGGTCTCCCCTGCTGTCTCTGGTCTCTCCCTAACTGCCTGTCATCTTGCTCCCCTGGCGTCACCTGTGCCTCTTGGGCTGTTTCTCGGGACCTTTAAGAAGCACTGTAGAAACTGTCGCTTCACCTTCCTTGCTGTAGGATAGCCTCTGCTTGTCTCCCAGACTCAGTCTACCCAGGGGACGGTGCGGGCATCATGCCATCTCCTGAATAAGGAAGAGAAGGGGCTGCTCTGTGGAAGGAAGAGCGGCGTGTGGCTCCTCGGGTTGGCGGGAACTAGTCTGAATTGTGTTTGTGGAGCGAGTCCTCGGTGCAGCCCGGGTTTCCTGAGCTGCAGCACTCCTCTCTCTCTCTCTCTCTCTCTCTCTCTCTCTCTCTCTCTCTCTGTCTCTTTCTCTCTGTCTCTCTCTCTCTCTCTCTTTCTCTCCACTGTTTTGAGATGAGTTCTTGCTCTGCTGGCCTTGCACTCCAGATCTTCCTGCCTCAGCATCCCAAGCACAATACACCACCACCTCTGGCTTCGAGTACTGCTTCCTGAGACCTGTCTAGCAAGAAGATTCTTCCAGACTTCTACGCTTTCCGAAATCTAGTTATAGTCCCCTGAGGAATAGGTACCTCTAAGTGGGGATCAGAAAGTCTAGCAGGGGCCGTGGATTTAGCTCGGTGGTTCTGACGCCTGCCTTGCAAGCATAAGGTCCCGTGTTTGACCCTCGGGAACCACATACAACAATGCCGGGTGTCGTGGCTCACTGCTGTCATCCCAGCACTCGGGTGGCAGAGGCAGGAGGATTGCTGAGCTCGAGGCTGAGTTCAGGACCAGTCTGCACTACAATGTGAGACCTTGTCTCAAAAAAAAAAAAAAAAGTCTAGCAGAGGATAATAGCCTTTCAGGGGAAACACCGCAGCCTTCACACACCCTCACTCCAGCCCAACACTCAGGGTCAGGGGAGGAGACTCCGAGGGGAACTCTCCGCGGAGAGCGCAGACGCAGTCTGACCGCTGTGGCTGCCGGACAGCGCGCGGCCCCGACGTCCCGGCCCCTGGACGCTACGTGACAACGCGGTCGCCTTGCGTTTCAGGCGGAGAATCGAACCCTGGCAGTTTGCAGCCTCCTTCGACCCGCGGCAGCTGCGGAAGGAGACCTGTCTGCTCGCCGAGGTGCAGTGGGGCTCGAGCCCCAGGACCTGGCGCCAGTGCAGCCTGAACACCGAGCGCCACGCGGAGGTGAACTTCGTGCAGAGGCTGCGCGCGGAGGCCCGGCTGCGGCCCGAGGCCCGCTGCGCCGTCACCTGGTTCCTGTCCTGGAGCCCCTGCGGGGAGTGTGCGCGGGCCGTGCGCGAGTTCCTGGGCCGGCACCCGAGCGTGCGCCTGGTCGTCTGCGCCTCCAGACTCTTCTGGCACGAGGACGCGCAGAACCGGCGAGGACTCAGGGAGCTGGTGGGCAGCGGCGTGAGCGTGCGGGTCATGGGCGAGCCAGGTACGGCCGGGGATGGCCCTGGGCAGAGGGCTGGAGTCTCAGCAGGGAGAACGCGCTCCCCGAGGAGAGGAAGGAGCCGGGCGGACTCGCGGGGTTGGTCCACACCGGGCCCGGAGCTTCCAGAGTGACCTGCTGTGCTCTCTCCGGGGCGAGGCCACCGCCTGTGGGTCCCCCGTACCCGCGGGCTGCGGGGTTGCGTGCCCTGTGCACTTGGGCCCCAGGTGGCAGTACCATCCCCGGCCCTGCACCCCTCACTCGTAACAGCACCCTTAAGTTGGAACCCTGCTGTGTCCCTTCCCTCTGCAGTGGTAGAATGAGCCGGGGTCTCTCTTTCCTTAGACTTCGGTCACTGCTGGAGGAATTTCGTCAACTACCCGCCGGGGCAGGAGGCGTGCTGGCCCCGGTTCCCGCCCCTGTGGACCGCGCTCTACGCGCTGGAGCTCTTCTGTATCCTCCTGGTCAGTGGCTTTGCGGACGCGGGGACGGTGCAAAAAGCCGCTTCCGCTCCAGACTCTCCCGAGATTCCGTGCAATGGCTCCGAGCGTATTTTCACACTGAGACTTGGTTGTGTCACTACCTGACTTGTGGTAGATGATAAGAGGCCATGATGGAGCGTGCTGGGGTCCCAGCCCTGAGGCCGAGGCAGGAGGGTTGTGAGCTTGGAGCCGGCCTGGGCCATAGTGCGTGTGGAACCCACCTAGAGTGCAGGACCCTATCTCAAAACGCCAAAGGGAAAAAGAAAGAAAAGTAGAAACGACTTTTTGGTGGGGAATATGCAGGAACCAGGAATGGGCACACTGGCCTACAGCTGCCTGTCACTTGTTGAACGGTGCAAGCTGGCCGGCGTTTGCCATGCTAACCTGTCGTGGTGGTGCGGAAGAGCAGACAGGAGCCTGTGTATCGACCACCTGTCATCTCACTCTGTCCCAGGGCGTCCACTAGTTACCACCCTAACTACAGCTCTTTGTTTTGGATGCTAAATTGCTAAAATACTTGGCTTGTGCTTCAGCCTCAGATCCTCCTGCCTCAGCCTCCCGAGTGCTGGGGTTACAGGCCTGTACCCCCACATCCAGCTCAAGGTTTGTTTTGTTTTGTTTTGTTTTTGAGGTAGGGTCTCGCTTTGTAGTTCAGGCTGGCCCTGAGCTCAGCCTCATACTCACATCACAGCAATCCTCCTGCCTCTGCCTCCCAGGAGCTGGGATTGTAGGCGTGAGCCACCACGCCTGGCACTGGAATGTGGTACTGGTTGCTCCAGGGTGTGAGTCTCCATGCCCAGTATTGTATGTGGTTACCGGGGGATGGAACCCGGGTCCTTGCGCTTGCAAGACAGGCACCGGAAACACTGAGCTAAATCCCTGGCCCTCAAGTTTTTTTTAGGCAAGGTCTGATCTGTAATCTAGGTTCGATTATAACTCCCTCCATTTACTCGCAGGCCAGGCTGGCCTTGACCTCACAGCGGTCTGTCTGCCTCAGCTGGTGCTGGGCTTGCCAGCCTTTGTGGTCAGCCTGGTTTTGCAGTTTCCGTTGTTCCGTGGCAGTCTCTGTGGCACTAACTAATCTCCAACTTCTGGCTGTGTGGTCCTATTGGAGAAGCGCGGGGTTCTCCCAATGACACCGTAAAGCGATCAGACTAATAATAGTATCCATTAAAATATAACTCTTTTCTTATTCCAGAGTCTACCACCCTGTTTAAAGATTTCAAGAAGGCATCAAAATCAGCTTACGTTTTTCCAACTTAACCTTCAGAATTGCCATTATCTCGCCATTCCGGCCCCTTTGCTCTTAGCTGCAGGGCTGGTGCACCCTCTGGCGCAGTGGGCCTGGACGGAAGGACCCCCCGTGTGGTCGCCGGCGGGACACCTGGGGAAGCGCTCCGGGCTCCCTGCGCGGGAAGCACCGCGGTGAACCCAGAGATGGGGCTGGCGTGTGGTGCAGAGGCGCAGGACCGCCCAGCGCGTGCCAGGCTCTGGGCTCAGCCCCAGAAGTGAGATTAAAAAAAAAAATCTAGAAATGTACACACAGATCGTACACCGTGTTTTTTCCTGTCGTGCCCCAAATTACCCTCAGACTTTACAGCTTCAAGGAACAATAAATATTCATGGTTACCATAGTTTCGTGGCTCGAGAGTTCTGAGTGTGTGTGTGTGTGTGTGCGCCTGCGCGTGTCTGGCCGGGTCACCCAGGGACCTCACTTCCGCTGGCGGGCAGCCGTCCAATGTGTCCCTCCAGGCCCGGGCACTTCCTGTCTTCTGGACAGCTACACAGCCCGGACCCCTAACACACGGCTAGAGGGATACAAAGGACAGTGGAGCAGATTTCTGGTCTTTTTGGGTCAGAACCAAACAGGATTTGCTTGTTTTGTGGTGCTGGAAATGGAGCCCAGGGCCTCACACCAGAAAGGCCGGTGCGGGGCCACTGAGCTACACTTCCAGTTCTACCTCCGACTCCGTCAGTGACTTCACAGAATTTATTGCTTGGTTTATTGCTCTAAAAACAACCGCTCGATAATCTGGGTAGCTGACACACACACAAAAATAAAGTTTCTTTGTGGTATTCTTTGAATTTACACAAGATGGGAAATCAGGGCCCGGCTGGATCCTGTCCCTCAGCCCTTGTGGAGTGGGACCAACCACTCAGGTGTGAGATGTGTTTGGGGCAGGGACGGACAGAGGTCTCTGCAGGGAAGGGAAGGTCTCTGTCCAACCTCCCCTTAGGACGAAATCATCGCTAGACGCGAGAGCAGGTGCGGCCACACGGGGGCAGCAGCGGGCGGAGATCAACCCGCGTCAGGGCGAAGGGCCAGAGCTCCAGGTGCGCGGCAGCCTCAGGCCGGCGTTTGCTAACTTGTTTTTTTTTTTCCTGGTTTTGCTTCTTTGACGCTGGCAATTGAATCCAGCACCTAGTGCGCCCTGAGAAGCGCTCGTTCTTCAGCCACACCTCCAGCCCTCTGTTCAACTTTTAATCTTTTTATTTTTTAAATATTTCTTTATTTTCTGTACCGGGGATCACCGGAACCACTGAGTTAAATCCTGGGCCTTATGCGCAACTTCTTAAAAGCTGCTGTGAAACATTAGCAGTTCTGGCCTGGGGATATAACATGAGCATCATGCCTGCCTCCTATAAGCTGAAGAATGACTTTTTTTTTTTTGGTACCAGGGATCAAACTCAGGACCTTGTGCTTGTGAGACAGGTATTGGACACACTGAGCTAAATCCCTGGCCCCAAGAATGACAGAAATCAGGCTAGGCCGGAGACAGACTGAGCTTCGAGGAGGACTCGTGATCCATTTTTATAGGGCACAGGAAACTGCCCAGCCATTTTATGGGTGCAATAAAGTTTCTTGGTTTGTCTGCTTCTGTTTTTCAGTCTCAGAGTCTTGGCTCATGTGACTTTTAGCAGTACTTCGGGGCACTTGAACCCCGTGTGCCGCCCAGGCCTCTGCACCAGCCTGCGGCTCCCTGGGGCGCCTGACTCTCACCCCAGACCCCTGCCCGTCTCCGAGCACCACCTCCTGCCTCTTCGCATGGCTCACTTATTTATTTAAGTGCTGTGGACGAACTGCAGGGCTCCTGTGCTGGAGAAATACCACCCCATCTCCTTAGTGCTGGAGAAGAAACCCAGGACCTTCGCAGCAAGTTATCCCCCCCCCCCGGCCCTTTATTATTATTAGTTTCGGTGTTGATGCAGGATTTCCCTAGGTTGTCTAGGCTGGGTTTGAACTTGTAATCCTCCTGCTTCAGCCTCCCAGCCCCCACCTTCTAACAGTCTCTCTGCTCCCAAGTGTCCTCAGGTGACCTGGTGGGGTTGGAGAGAATGAGGCTGTGCTGTGGGGTGGGTTCTCCGTGACCGGGTCTGGCGTGATCTGGGCCGGAGAGGAAGCGGCTCTCACACTGTCCTCGGATTTGGACAAGATACCCTGTGGTACTGTTCCTCCCCCAGGGTCTGACCTTTTGCGTCAGCCTCTTTCTCGAGGTGCAGTGTGGGATGGTCACCCTGGGTGTACTGTGCACCAGTACTCCAGTCTTTGGAGATAGCGTCTCCTCCTGTGTAGTCCGGGCTGGCCTCGGACTCAGCAGCCTCCTGCCTCGTCCTCCCGCCTGCTGAGATCACAGGCTGAGTCACCCTGCCACTGTTCCTGCTCATGTCTGACGACAATTCTATCATATAGCTGTTTGTATTTTTTTTTTTTTTTTAGGTTTTTTGAGACAGGGTCTCGCTTTGCGGTTCAGGCTGGCCCTGAGCTCAGCCTCCAACTCACATCACAGCAATCCTCCTGCCTCAGCCTCCCGAGTGCTGGGATGACAGGCGTGAGCCACCACACCAGGCACTGTGGTATGTGGTACTGGTTGCTGCTGGGCGTGAGTCTCCACTCCCAGTATTGTATGTGGTTACCGGGGATCAAACCCGGGTCTTTGCACTTGCAAGACAGGGGCTGGAACCACTAAGCTAAATCCCAGTCCCTCTGTTCAGATTTTGAGAGTGTCAAGCTGTTCCTGCTGCTTCCCCCCCCCCCCCGCCTGCCACTGCTCAACCCTTCCACCACACCAATGCCAGCTCACGGGCCACCGGGCAGTACCCGACAGGCCTCTTCACCCAGACCCTCGGAGCCCTCGGTTGTTGTCAGCTCCTCAGGCCAAGGGGGGCACTCTGCCACTCCTGTCCTGAAGATCAACCCCTCTGCTGCTGTTTACGGCTCTTCCGCTCTTCTTCAGTATCCAGGGGCGGCAGAGGACCAGCCTGGTCCTTTGGCACCCAAATCAGATTTGCCGTGGAATAGCGTACTAACTAGCTTCATAGCAATTTTGCTACGTTACATTTATGTCAGTTATTAGGCTAATTTCTACAGTTATAAGCTGAGTCCAGGGTAGAGTGTGTGCTTAGCACATGGGTTCAGTGCTTTGCACTAACAAATAATAATAAACAAACTGATAAATTTATGTGACTTCAGGAACTCACTCCAATAGATCAGGAAAGGAAATCAGGGCACGGAGACAACTGCACATGAAACTGCATAATATAAATGAATATATGAAGTAATTATTTTATTAGTTTACTAATTCACAGACATATGTACAGTAAGATTGGAATATTAAACAGTGGCATGCCAGGCATGGAGGCGCACGCCTGTGATCCTACTGCTCAGGAGGCTGAGGCAGGGCAATCACAAGATGGAGGCCCGGCTGGGCACTTCCGGGAGAGTCTGTCTGGAAGTGAAATATCTCCAGGGCTCAGTGTTGTGCGTCCATTCACGCTCTACTGAATATGTCATCCGCCCCCTTTTTTTTGAGACAAAGTCTATGTAGTCTGGGTGGCCTTGAGCTCAGGACACCCGCGGGTATCACCACGCCCACTTATTCCATTTTATAGTTGGATAAAACCCAGGCTTCAAGAAGTCCACCGCTCAGCTGAAGGACCTTGGAGTGGTTCTTATGAATACGGCTGGTTTCATGGCTCACATGTAGCCCCTGTGTCGGGCTTCAATCCCTGTGCACGTGGGCACATGAGTGCGCGCACACACACACTCTCTGACCGCGTGTGCATACAGATTTCCCATGGATCTGCTCGTCTGCTGTGCCAAGGTTGCTGCTGGGCAAACACAGTGGGGGCCGGTGCCCGGGACCCTCCGGGGTCCTGATGCTGTGCGGCCCCTTCGAGTTCCACATAGGAAAGCAAGAAACCCTGGCTTGGCCGGCGACAGCAAAGATTTTCCGCTTGTGGACTCGCAAGCAGCACCCTTCCGACTGCAAGCCGGGTCCTGGCCGTGAGGTCTGTGGGCGTCCGCGGGCGACTTCAAACACCTGTGTCTCCGGAGGACTATGTACCCCAGGCTGGCGGTCTCAGCTTGTGGCGATCCTCCTGCCTCAGCTTCCAGAGTGCAGGGATCGAGTCGTGCGCCACCGCACCCAGCCCTCCACACGTCTCTCGAGTCACGCGAAGGTGACCCACGCCGTTTACGCCCCACCTCGTGAGCCAGCTCTGCGCACACACGCATGCGCTCGCACATGACTGCTTTGGGGCGAGTCTGGGCTTCGGGTCACCCAGACTTCCGCATCATGCGTCCATACGAAGATCACGGGCAAACGAGAGAGGCTGCAACAGCCCGGACGGCCGGATGACAGGGCACCCCCGGGCAGGGACACCTCTGGATGCATCCCGAGGCAAGGGTCGCTTCCCGGCGGAGGGCGATGCTGCTCCCAGACGTGCCCCTGTTCGCAAGTCGCGGGCATTTTTACACAGTCGCGTACAGACAGCTCTGCACAGCCCCGGAGCGCAGCAGACGCCAAGGCCGCTCCTGCGCCCGCTCCTGTCCGCGGCGAGGTCGGCTTCGGCGCGGGCTCCTGGCGCGGCGATCAGAGCCCCAGGGTCCGGAAGGCGTCGCGCAGGTCGTCCACCTCGTAGAGCGGCTGCGGGGACAGGGGACCGCGTGAGCCAGCGGCGCGAGCCCGGGTGGCTCGGTGCCACCTGGGGCACAGGGAGGCTGGGGCGGGCGGGGTGGAGGGCTCTTACCAGCAGGATGCGCCGCAGCTGCCTGGACAGGCGGACCGAGTTCTCGTGCAGCCCGTCCCAGGCCTTGAACGTCTTCTCGTGATTCTCGACAAAAGTATTCCAGCAGTAGAAGTAGTCTTTAACGAGAAGGGGGTGAGGGCGGAGGACGGTTAGGTCCTAAACGGGAGGGGAACCGCACACCGCGCCCCCGCTCCGCGCCCACCCAGGCTGTGTCCCGGCCGCTCGCCCTTCCCCTTGGATGCTCAGCAGCAGCTCTGACTGCAGGCCAGAGTCTGGGAGGCTGAGGCAGGAGGATCGCAAGTTCGACCCCAGGCTGGGCAACGTCGTGAGACCCTTCCCCCACCAACACCAGCCCCAGCCCCGCCTCCCGCACCTTTGAAGGTCATGATCGCAATCTGCACCCCCGCGCGGTGCAGCCGCCGCAGCCCCTCGGGCTCCGCCTTGCGGTCCTCGCAGAAGTAGAGGCGCGCCGTGAAGATGCGCAGGCTGAGGTTCGGGTTCCCGCGCAGGAATTCGGCCACGTGCCTCGCGCAGTCGTAGCAGGGGCTCCAGGAGGTGAACCAGGTGACGCGGTAGCAGCGGCCCGGGTCCAGGTCCCAGTCGGAGATGTAGCGCAGGAAGAGCAGCTCCACGTGGCAGCCGTTCTGCGGGGGAGGGGCGGGTGAGCGAGGCGGTTCCGCCCCCGGCCGCCGGGGGCGCTGCGGGGCCGCGGAGGAGCGAGCCCGACAGGCCCCTGCCGCTGCAGACCTGGCGGGGTTCTGGCTCCACCACGTGGAGACCTGCAGGTTACCAGCTCCCTGGGCAGGAGGAGCCCTGCTATGGGCGAGGGGAGAGAGAAGCGACAGTGCCCAGGCAACCGCTCGCTGCCCTCGAGAGCCTGCGGGTAGCGCAAGGATGAGGTGAGCCGCTCAGCATAGACATAAGCGAAGAAAATTATGCGACAGAGTCCGGGCTGCTCGCGTCCCAGGCTGCGCGCCTGATCTATGGGAGTGGGAGGGAAGAGAAATCTGGAAACAGAAGGAAGTCAGTAGTTTTTCTCCCCTCTCCCCCGTCCAGAACAGAACTCAGGACCTTGCACTTGCACGACTGAGCTACATACTGTTGTGGTTTTTTGAGACAGGGTCTCACTTAGTAGTTCAGGCTGGTCCTGAGCTCACTGCATAGCCCAGGCGAGTCTGGAACTCACAGCAATCCTCCTGCCTCTGCCTCCTGAGTGCTGGGATTACAGGTGTGAGCCACCACGCCCAGCGTTTGTATACAGTTACCGGAGATAGAACCCAGGCCCTTGCAGTTGCAAGGCAGGTGCTGGACCCACTTAGCTAAATCCCCAGCCTATACATACTGGTATTTGAAAAGGTCTTGTTATGTAGTTCAGATTGGCCTTGAGCTCACTATGTAGCCCTAGCTGGCCTCAAGCTCGAAGTGATCCTCCTGCCTCAGCCTCCTGCGTGCTGAGTCTACAAGGTCCTGCCATCACACCTGACTGTAATTTTTCCTAAATATTTCTTCCTTTCTTTTCACAAATTCACCTAGAGGGACAGGAGAGCAGTGCAGGGGTAAACGCTTACACAGAGGGCGCCGAGCCCTGGGTCTACGCCCAGCACGGCAAAAGCGAACACATAAATAAAATTTGCTTAAACACACTGATAACGCGGCCCCCCCCCCGCCCCCACCAAAGTGCTCTTATCTGACTCCCTGGAGCATTCCGGGCGGGGAAGCGGGGGCAGACCTGGGCGGAGGCCTGCAGGACGTTCAGTGCTGCTGCGCCCAGCCAGGGAGGGCAGCTGTGGAGCAGTGGCCCAGCAGAGCCAAGCGGTACCTTGTTCCGCAGGTGGCCGAAGTCGAGGGAGAAGGAGGTGGCGCTGTCCCTCCGCTTCACCACGTAGCACAGGTAGGTCTCGTGCCGGCCCTTGGCCCAGCGCACGTTCTTGAAGTGGTAGAGGAACTTCTTCTGCTTCATCAGGAGGCTGTGGGGAGGCGGGGACCGGCCGGTCACTCTGCTGCGTGGGCGAGGACACGAGGCCCACGGGGCCGGAGCCCGGAGCCCAGGCCGATGCGGCTTGAAACCGCGCTGCTGACGCGCTGGACCTCCAGGCCCTGATCCGTCCCAGCCCCGCGGGCCAGCTTCGTGTCCCGCGTCATGCGGAGCTTTGACCCAGGGCCGAGTGTGCACGTGTGTACACGTGTGTGCAGGCGCTGGAGTACGTGTGTGTGCGATGTAAGGGGTCCCCCAGGCCTGGCGCTCAGTCCGCTCCCCATCCAGTTTGCGTGTCCTCTGAATGGGTGCGAGGTCGAGGTGCGGGTGTGTCTGAAAGGTGACGTTACTCTGAGTCGAAGCAAAGGAGGAAGAGGAGCTTGGGCCGCTTCATGAACCCTGAGACGCACAGAGAAGGCGGCTGTTCCCCCATCTGGGCCTCTCCCCCCCCGCAGGCGCCCTGATTCCGTCGGCATCAACACTGTCCCTTCCCCCCATCAACACTATCCCTCTTCTCCTGGCTTGGGCCAGGGTCTCCAGCTCTCTGCGCTGTACACCGAATTACACCCCAGACAGGTCAGCCCGCCCTGTGCTGGGCAAAACCTACACACGCTCACCGGCTGCCCCAGTGTCAGCTCTCCTAGTGAGGTCTCAGCCACTGCGCACCTGCAACCCAGTGTTCTTGGAGGCTGAGGCAGGAGGATCAAAACTTCAAGTCTGGCCTGGGAGACTTAGTAACTTAGTGAGATCCTGTCTCACGATAAAAAGGGGTGCTCAGTGCAAAGGCCTCACGTTAGAAGCTGAGTACCATAACAAAGCAAAACAAAAGCCTTCTGACCACTGTTACCCCTAACTTTCTTTTTGTTGTGGTTGTTGCTTTGTTTTTGTTTTGAGACAGGACCTTACTGTGCAGCCCAGGATGGCCTCAAATTCATAGCGATCCTCCTGCCTCAGCCTCCCGAGTGCTGGGATTACAGACGTGCACCACCGTGTTCTGTTATTATCCTAAATTTTCTAAGCAAAAATCTTACAATGAACTTTCTCCAATTTCCTATTATTTTCCAATTTATCATATGCTGATGTCTCAGCATTCTCAGTAAGACGTTTTCCATTTTGAGGCAGAGTGTCACGTTAGATAACCTTTTTTATGTGTAAGAGCCACACTTGGCTATTGTAGAATCAGACTATTCCGAAAAAACAAAGTTTTAAATTTTAAAATAGTAAAGACTTCTGAAATTTAGAATATCATCATACCATTGGGCAATGGTAATGAAACCTGTGTAGACAGTGACAGTTCATGTGCTGGGTTCCCCTCTAGTCTTCTTTGTCCTTTGAGACAGAGTCTCCCTGTGTGGCCCAAGCAGGCCTCAAAGTCACCAGATCCTCCTGCGTCAGCCTCCTGAGTGCAGGATTACAGGCGCAATCCTGGCTACCGCATAGTCTTTTTTATGGGGGCGTGTTTCCGTGGTTTGGGTTGTATTTGTCATATACAAGGAACCTGTACTCTGTGGGCTCGTAGCCTTTCTGTTCCAGTGCTGGACCTTGTGCGTGCAGGGCCAGCGCTCTACCACTACGCCAGGCCTTTTCCACTGAGATAAAACCCGGACATTTTGCTGGTGCACGGGGCCCTGGTCCTCTGCTCCGGGGCCCGCAGCTCGCGGATCGCGCACACTGCGTGGCATCGAGCCCACAGAACTGTTTTACTCAGCTTTCCGTAAAGCAGTCACAGCCCTCGGTGCAGCTGGAACAGGGACGCGGGCGAGCTGGCGTGGCCGCTGCGGAGGCCGGGGCGGCGTCTGCACCCCTGACCCTCGTCCAGCCCGTTTTCTATCGAACCCGGGGAGGTGGTGCTGCCCCCTAGTGGCAGCGACAGAAGCGCAGGGCACTTGCAAAGCAAAGCGGGGCCCGAATTTGAATACGGTTTGCTGGCCAGAGAATTGAAACCCTTTAACTTTTTTTTTTTTTTAAACACTGAAGTGTCATTTACATACAGTAAATTCGCCCACAGTCTGTGAATACTAGCAGATGTAAACACCCCGAGCTGACACCCCCTCGGGTCCCTGAGCGTTTCCAGGGTGTCCTGGCCCGACCCTGCCGCGCCCCTCTCCCTCAGCCCTGCACGGAGGCCAGGCCTGGGCCGTGTCCCTGTCCACCCACGGGCCGCGGGGCGATTCCACGCAGGCTGTTGTGAACCACGGTCCTGGGCACGCGTGTGTCAGGCTTTGGACACTAGCTACAAATGGATCCAGACTCGGAGAGTGTGGCTCCTGCGGTTAAATCCTGCCTTTAAAAGATAGTTACCACGGTATCAACTTTATTGTGCAGAAAATCCAGGACAAGAGGCAATACCGGTTTCAGTTTCACACACACGAAACTTACTGGAAAGCATGTTAAAGCTTAATACAGAAAACTAGATTTACTATTGGCATAAATATATGCGTATAAAAATATAAACATTGGTCAATCAAACTGAGTGCAGTAGCACAAGCGTGTAATCCCCGTACTCTGAGAGGTAGAGACAGGAGAGTTTCCACTTTGAGTCCAGCCTGTGTACCTTAGTGACTTAGCAAGACCCTGCCTCCAGGGCTGGGGACTTAGCTCAGTGGTTCTGGTGCCTGTCTTCAAGCCCAAGGGCCTAGGTTTGATCCCCTGGTGACCACATACAATACTGGGCCTACCAGCAATCAGTACCACATACCACAGTGCCAGGCGTGGTGGCTCACGCCTGTAATCCCAGCACTCGGGAGGCAGAGGCAGGAGGATTGCTGTGATGTGAGACAGAGGCTGAGTGCAGGGCCAGCCTGAACTACAAACCGAGACCTTGTCTCAAAAAACAACAACAACAACAACAACAACAACAATGACAAAAACCAGCCTGTCTCCAGAGGGCTGGGGATATAGGCCTGGTTCGAATCCTTAGTACAGAAGATGAAGAACGAAATAAAGATCATAAAAGTAAAGTGAATTAAGTTAAAGTACTAACCCTTAGCATCTCCAAAACAGCATGACTGGCAGGAATCTGAAGTGGATGCAAACAGTCTCAACGAAGATTGGCTTTATTTTAAAATGATACCGATTTATCAGGACACAGTTGCGCTGAGACAATTCTTCTACATACAAGACAATAACTTGGCGCACTTGAGCTTGGCACACAGGAGGTACTGAATGTGTGCAGAAGAGAAAAGAGGACCACGTGCAGAGCCCAGCCTGTTTTATTCTGTTTTGTGGTGTCTGGGAATAAATCCAGCAAGTGCTGAGCTACATTCCTGTTTTATTTCTTTTTGAGGCAGGATCTTACTACGTTGCCCAGGCCTGTCTCAAACTTGTAACCCTCCTGCCTCAGCCTCCCAGAGTGCTAGGATTACGGCACTCACCACCATGACCTAGCTCCTCAGTTTTAAACATAGTAAGCATCATCTCTTATCTGTTTATGTATGTACTCTTGGTCCTAGGGATTGAACCCGGTGCCTTGTGCTTCTGAGGCATGCTTTGGAATGACTGCGCTAAATCCCCAGCCCTCATATCCTTTTCTATTTAAACGGCTCATCGGGGTAACAGAGATGAGAAAAGTTAGGAAAACTGTATTCTTAACTATTTTGCAATGCATGAAACCACTGCAGTACAGTCTCGGCCCTGGAGAGCTTTG
>PVIR01027277.1:0-21665 GCA_004026965.1 Petromus typicus
CTACTATCTAGAATATATAAAGAGCTCAAAAAAATCAGCCCACCCAAATTTAATGACTGAGTTCAAAAATGGGCATCTGAAATGAACAGATATTTTTCAGAGGAAGAAGTAAGAGCAGCTAAGAAGCATATGAAGAAATGCTCAACATCATTAGTCATTCGAGAGATGCAGATGAAAACAACATTGAGATTTCATCTCACTCCACATAGAATGGCTGCCATTTCAGAATCAGCCAACAGCAAATGTTGCCGAGGCTGCGAAGAAGAAGGAACCCTTCTCCACTGTTGGTGGGACTGTAGACTCATACAACCCCTGTGCAGATCAGTTTGGAGAATTCTCACAAAGCTTGGATTGGCAGCTAGAATTGGTCCCATTTGACCCGGCCATTGCCCTGCTAGGTATATACACACAAGAATTAAAAGACTCATATCACAGAGACATATGTGCACCCATGTTTATAGCAGCCCAATTTGTGATTGCTACATCTTGGAAACAACCCAAATGTCCATCAACTGGAGACTGGATAAAAAGGCTGTAGTTCTTCTACAGAATGGAGTATTACTCTGCCTAAAAAATGATAAGTTCGAATCATTTCTACTTAAATGGACATACCTTGAGAATATCCTCATAAGTGAAATAAATAGGGCACAGATAGGTACATATCGCATCTTTTCTCTGGTATGAGAAAATGAAGATGTAAATGAGGCCTAGCATTGTATGCTATATACTGTGAAACAGAAAATGCTCAATGTAAAATAGGGTGAAAGGGGAAAATGTTGAGATTGTAACAAAAAAGTAAGGAAACAAATTTTATGTATATGGGGGGTGGTAGGGTGGGTAGGGCTATGAAAAAAAATGAGAATTAAGTTGTGTCTTATACTGGTACAAATCCCCATTATGGAGTGCAATCATGATGTGTATATTTAATGTACCAATAAAGATTTTTTAAAAAAAGCTGTGGTTCTTCTACAGGATGGAGTATTACTCTACCATAAAAAATGGTAAGTTGGAATCATTTATACTTAAATGAACATACCTTGAGGATATCCTCATAAGTGAAATAAATAGGTCACAGATAGGTAAATATCACATCTTTTCTCTGGTATGAGAAAATAAAGATGTAAATGAGTCCTAGAATTCTATGTTATATATTGTGAAATAGAAAATGCTCAAAGTGAAATAGGGTGAAGGGGGAAAAATAATGAGATTATAACAAAAAAGTAAGGAAACAAATTTTATGTATATGGGGGGGTGATAGAGTGGGTAGGGCTATGGGAAAAAATGAGAATTAAGTTGTGTCTTATAGTGGTACAAATCCCCATTATGGAGTGCAATCATGACGTACTTATGCAATGTACCAATAAAGATTAAAAAAAAAAAAAAGATTGAGATTATCTATTTTGGGGCATTAGGGATAAGTTTTTTTGTTTTTGTTTTTGTCTTTTGTGTTTTTTGCTAGAGTGAATGTACTGTCTTTTTCCCACTTGTCTACCTCCTCCTCCACACACACACTATAGTAGTCACAGAAATCTCTGAGTAGGAGTATGCAATTAAAATTCAATGCCATCTCGTCTGAGAGTATAATATCAAAAGAAAACAAACCTGGTTCCCAAGCAAGATTTGCTCCTGCTCTGCTCTCCTAAGATCGTCACCCTTGTAGAGACTTCAGCAGAGTTGTTTAACAGAGACAAGTTGTCCCCTGTGAGAAAAGAGCTTTATTTTGCTAATTACACAATGGCCCTTTCACTCTTTCTACTCTGCTACCACTTCACACTGCTATTAAAGAAAAGGTCCAAGAGAAGGCTTCTCTACCTTCAGCAAACCTGTACCTGTGCCCTTGAGAAGTGCTACTGGTTTATACCTGGGGCTGTTTTTATGGCCTTTTCCACTGTTGAGCTTTTCAGGATGAAGTTAGTTTTAGAAATGGAAAGAGTTTAGAAACCAGTACAGTCTGTTATTATAGAACTGAGAATCTGTATCATGGAAATATCAAGCATGTTTTCTGCATTGACATAACTATGTGAGATCCCAGAGTTCAGGGGATAACAGCCCACACCTAGGTGTTGACATATTAAAATGAACTAACCTATATACGTACTCGTGGCTACAGTAGCATAATTCACAATAGCTAAATCTTAGAAGCAACTTGTATGTCTACTGATGGGTAAATAGATAAACAAAACATGAAATTTTAAAAAATGGAGTACTATTTTATCATAAAGAGGGAAAATTTGAGCCTTTTGCAGAAAAATGGATGCACCTTGATATCATAATGTTAAGTGAAATAAAAAAGATGCAGAAGTTTAAACAGCACATTATTTATCTTACATGAGAAACTCGGTACATAGAGAAATGAAAAATTAAGGGCAATAGGAAGTAAGAGAGGGAAAGAATTATTGTAATCCAACACAAATGATGTATCTAAAAGAATACCTCAATTTAGTATAATATCTTATGAATTTTTATTTTTGACCTGTTAGTCTGGCTGTTAATCTGTATATAGGATAATTAACTTTTTGATAACTTATAGGATAAATAAAACTGATACTGGCAAAAAATAACAGTGAAAGCAAACTGGAAAAAGAGAGTTAAGATGTTTATGTGCATGTAGCAACTCCTCACAATAAATATGATCATTACATAGTGCAAAAATGTACTAATAAAAATTAAAAATTTGTAAAAAGATGAACTAAATGTGTCTTGCTCAAATGAGATGCTACAGGTTTCTTCTAATAGTAACTCCAACTTTAGCACAAGATGTGTCCATTTGTGGATATCTTTTGTGAGACAAATGGTTAAAGGTCTGGGTTCCCAAGACCAACAAAACCCTATTCCTGGTGGAGTGTGTTTTTATAATTCAACAAAGAAGCAGACACGGGCCAGATGTGGTGGCACACAACTACACATTCAGCTACTCAGAGTGCTGAGGCAGGAAGATTGCAAGTTCAAAATTAGACTTGACAATGTAGGAAAATCCTATTTCAAAACAAAATTTTTCAAATGGCTAGAATGTAGGACAGGATTCAATTCATTTATACTTCAAAAACAAGAGATTTTTTTAAAAGGTAGAAAAGGAAAAGAAGGGAGAGAGAAAGGAAGATAGGAAGAAGGATGGAAGGAAGAAAGATAGGAGGTTGGGAGGGAAGGAGGTGGGAGGTATACGTAGAAATGGGTTGCAATGATGAAGTGATTTAGAGAGAAATATATACATAATTTCATATTGTTTAAACTTTTTACCAGAAAACTCATGCTACTAAACTATGAGGTGAAAATTTGTTGAACTCAAGACTTAGCTCTAAAAAATAAAATTCAGGGAAAAGTCTGCCTTCACTATAAATATAGTCATTCATATTTTTCTAAGTCTTTTCCACTGTGGAGACTTCATCCACGGGCTCAAATTTGAGGTAGAAGGAGCATGCACTAGTATTCTCATCCTCTTTGGACAGCTTCTGGAATTCCAATGCTGATTTCATCTCACTCCACAAAGAATGGCTGCTATCTCAGAGTAAGACAGCAGCAAATGTTGGCGAGGCTATAGAAAAGAAGGAACCCTTCTCCACTGTTGGTGGGAGTGTAAACTCATACAACCCCTGTGGAGATCAGTTTGGAGATTTCTCAAAAAATTACAGTTAGAAGTACCATTTGACCCTGCTATTCCTCTGCTAGGTATATATACAAAAGAATTAAAAGATTCGTATTATAGCAACATATGTTCACCCATGTTTATAGCAGCACAATTGTGATTGCTAAATCTTGGAAACAACCAAAATGTCCATCAACTGGAGCCTGGATAAAAAAGTTGTGGTTCTTTTACAGAATGGAGTATTACATTGCCAAAAAGAAAAAATTATATGATTGTGTCATTTATCCTGAAATGGATGTACCTTTAAGACATTCTCATAAATGAAATATATAGGTCACAAATGTGTAAATATTGTATCTTTTCTCTGGTATGAGAAAAATGAAGATGTAAATGAGTTCTAGAATGTATTTTACATATTATGAAATAGAAAATATTCAAAGGGAAATGAGGTGAAGGGATAAATAATGAAGGGGAAAATAATAAGATTATAATAAAAAAGAAAAGAAACAAAGCTTATGTGTGTAGGGGTGGGGGTGATAGGGTAGGTTAAGGGAATGGGAAAAAATGAGAATTAAGCTGTGTCATATACTGGTACATATTCTCATTGTTGAGTGCAATCATGATGTGTATATGGAATGTACCAATAATGATTTCAATAAAAGGGGAAAAAAAAAAAAGAATTGCTAAGCAGATTTCCAAAGGTTGGACAGCCCCTAAACAGGGAAGGTGTGTTTGCTGGCTCTAGCCCAGGAAGCGGAAGAAAGGAAGCTGGGTTCTGAAGTCAGAGGTGCAGAGACGTAGGCCGTGGGACGTGGGCTCAAGTCCTTCTCCACTTCACATTGGCTGCCTCACTTAGGAATTGTGTATTAAAGTAAGTTATGTGAATGTAGAGTATCAGTTCCATACTTCTTCCTTCTTATTACAGTGTATTGTATGCAAATTCAATTTGTTCTAGAACTGTAGTTCCCAAGTCAAGATAATATGAAGCTGTTCACATGTTCAGACGAGATCAGCTAAATTCAGGGTGCAATGGCCATGGACTTGTTTACATATTCACAAGAAAATCATGCAAAATTCTCAGCAATCGATGAAATCCTTATTTACAGTCACAGTTTCTAAATCTACCCCACTCACTACTCTTCCTTTTCTATTGCAGCAGATGACGCCACCATCATCCCAGCTCCCTTCACCTGAAACTCACAAGGTAGCAAATGCTCCTCACTCATTTTGCCCTCGACACTCCATTACTCACTGGATCTTATGTTACCTTCTTAAAGGAACACTTTTTTTTTTTTTTTTTTTAGGTTTTTTTAAGACAGGGTTTCACTTTGTAGTTCAGGCTGGCCCTGAGCTCAGCCTCAAACTCACATCACAGCAACCCTCCTGCCTCTGCTTCCCGAGTGCTGGGATTACAGGTGTGAGCCACCATGCCTAACACTGTGGTATGTGGTGCTGATTGCTGCTGGGGTGAGTCTCCACGCCCAGTATGGTATGTGGTTACCAGGGATCGAACCTGGGTCCTTGCGCTTGCAAGACAGGTGCTGGAACCACTAAGCTAAATCCCCAGCCCCCTTAAAGGAACTCTTAAGCCTACTTTCCCTTCCATCACTATGCCCAGTGCTGTAACACACACCCAATCAACCCTCTAGGAGAATCTAACTCTGGTCTCAACTCAATTTAATCTACTCTGTGGGAGATTTTTCACTATACTAGGGATACACACAAGACACAGTGAATGTTTAAAATTTATAAAAAGATGTTATGATGAGTACCTATATAAGGTATAATAAAAAATAGGGTGAATTCCACTGACAAATGTCATATAATTGAAAGGTCGGTTCCTAATATTATGGTGTGTCTTCACTTTCCTTCTTCAGCAGATCTGGCACCATCTGACTTTTTGCTCTTCCTCAAAGTCAAACTGATGTTGGAAGCTAAACAATTTGATTCAAGTCAGGATTTCAAGATAGCCATGATGGTGCAACTACAGTTACAAAAAAAGGTAAGGATTTCAAGAACTGCTTCAGAAAGTGGCAAGAAAGATGGGATCAATGTGTTCAAAGAAAGGAACTAATGAGGACTAATGCCAATGTGCTTCTTACAGTAGTGATATTTTAATTTAAAACATCACTGTACTTTTAAATCACACCTCATATGAAAACTATGTGAAACCCAACTTATCACGAGATTATCCTACACCAGGTCAGCCTATCGCTCCGATGGCCAGAGGTGTCCACACTCTGGAACTCAGTTCCTAAGATCCCCAAAACCAGTTGCCACTTCTCATAACTTCTGCCTCATTTCCCATTCACTTTCCAAAAATATCTCTGTCCATGCTGACCTGTTGCAATTCCTTAGAGCAATGCCTTACTCTCTCAGCCTTATATCTGTTCACTCTGCTTAGAAAAATTTCCTCATTTTCTTCTCCAGAAAAATATCTCCACCATTAGAACTCACCCCAACACCATCAGCTCCTATAGAATATCTACTCTGACACTCATCCATCAAGTGGATTCTGTGTTCCCTCATATGCACTGACGACACCTTGTACTTGCAGCTTACACAGCTCTAAGGAGGTAGAGATAGTTTTGAGGTGTGGCATTTTCTAAGATTGAAAGTGAACTCTGAGGATCCTTCCATAGTCACTTTCCAGCTGAGGCACCTTTGGTAAATTAATTGATGCTTTTACATCTCGTTTCCATTCTCCCTCCAGCTTTCCTTCATGACACGATCACATTTTCCTCCCCATCACACACCTTCCACATGAAAAACTCATTAATTCAATGCCTAGCCCCTGGTTCCTCCAGTGTAGGTTTTCATTCTTACCTCTGTTCTCTATCTTGAAAATATTTTCCTCTATTTCTCCATCATTTAATCCTCCTTTCCATGAGCGTTCATTTCAAATATTATGTACCGTACAGTCTTCCTGTCGGCTCCCGAGTGGATGTGACATTTGTCTCTGCATCCCCATTTCACATTTTCTGTATCTCTTTTGCAGTACAAGGCACTATTCTCATTTTGCAGTTTTCCTTGTAGTTCATTAAAGTGTTGAAGATATCCACTAAATGAGAGTTAAACAACTCACACTTGTTGAAGAGCACTTTACGAATTGGAGATATATTGTGTGTAGGACTTTCTGATTATTAGATCATCATGCCTTGACCGCAGCTAACTGAACCAATGTAGAAGCCCAGTTTAAAGAACTAATATTATGACAGCTCAGAAAGTAGAAAGTTGCAGGCAGGGATGAGAGAAATGTGCTCTAGCTGGCTCCCATTGGCTGATGGAATCCAGTTGTTTGATTTTCAGAATATGAGGATATATAATATATATTATATATATATAATATATATATATAAATATATATAATATATATAATATATAACTAATATATATAATATATATGACTAATATATATTAGTTATATATATAACTAATATATATATAACTAATATATATAATATATATAATATATAACTAATATATAATATATATATAACTAATATATATTAGTTATATATATATAAAAATATATATTAGTTAGCTTTACGCTTTATCAGAGTCTTATAAAGTACACAGAGAAACTCTGTGTGTGTGTGTATGTGTATATATGTATATATATGTAAACTACTAAGCACAAAGCTTATGTACAATAAGAATTTGATATACAGAATTTGGTATTATTTTTAGTGAATTTATTAAAATAATGAGTAACATCGTTTTAATTTATCTGACTTTATCCTTAAAACACAGCTAATGACTGGCAAAAGGACTGCTGTGTACAAACTGAGGGCATTTTAGACATGTGCACACTACACTCTGCCATGAAAACAAAGTCACTGGAGACATACAAGGTGCAAAATTAAACGTTTTTAAAGAAAACATAAAGCAAAAACAGCGGCTGCTGGCACTTAGTCCCTAGGCACGTTTGATTTTTAAAAGTGACAAAGAGGCCGAACTGTGCTTCAGTTCCTGGGCTGCATAAGAGGACCATGGTTGCTTCACTGATAGTCTGCTGGTAAGAAGGGTGCAGAAGCTTAAAAGCAAAAGGCATTGTTCGCTGGGTGCACAGCCAGCAGGGAATTCTGCAGCCACATGAGCCTACATTTCTGAATTTCTTTGTGTTTTCTGGAATAGCAAAATTATACCCCAGCGGGTGCTGTAAATGCACAAAGAGCAAATTCATTAGGTTGATACAGCACAACACTACTTGCTAGCAGCTGAGAAACCATCTACATCTGCCTTGGTGGGCAGCTTTATCATTCCCTCACACAGTCTCTGCTAATGGATTGCAGACCTACTTCCACCTAGAGGAGAAGTCTTTCCATATGCAACCTGGAAGTCTGACTCAGGACCTCTGTTCAAGAGAGTGTTTTGAATATAATTCTTTTTAAATATAACTTAAAACAAAGCAAATATAAACACAGAAAATGATGCTAAGAATTAAATCACTGACCTCTCAACACATCCCCAACTCAAGGACAAGCTTTGGCGTACATGTTTTCCAGCCTTTCGTCCCTCACACATATGTGTTTGAGGAAGTGAAGTCTAAGAATCCGGGAAGTTTGCTAAGCAAATTTCCAAGAACTGACTCATTATATGATGCAAGCAGAGAAGGTAAGGTGGGTTTGAAATGCATGAGCTTACCCGTCCACCTGCTCTGCCAGGGAACCAGGCTGAACCACCCAGAGAGAAGTCTCACTCTGTAAGGAAATCACTGTGGGTTGAGGTGCCTTTCTTTGTGGAATTGGAACTCCTGCAGGATGAAAAGCAGACCCAGTTTATTTCTCTGGCCTTCCAAAATCATTTCTCCCTTCTACCCAGTATTTCTGAAGTGATTCCAAATTTCTAACCACATCTAAAATTTATGATGGGCCTGCCACACCTGGCATTCACTCACCTTGAAAGAACCTTTCCCATGCTCTGGGACCCATCTGGCCTCTTCAGGCCACTCTAACCCCACATTATGCCTCTTTCTGCTGCCCCTCACCTATCCCTGAGTCCCAGGCTGTCGGAATCAAACAGCACCCTGCAGCTGCCTCTTCAAGACACTTAGGTTACTGCATTAATTCTAGTTTTCATTTTAATCTTTTCAAGGAAAAGACATGAAATCACATCATGATTGGAGGACACTAGGGCACAGGAAGCTTGGCTTGGGTCACTCCTTACCCTTGTAGGTAGATCACAGGCCCCAGGGCCCAGTGGGAGCACTAAGGTCCAGGGGTGAAGCTGGAAAGCACATTTGTGTCCTTCTAGATGGCCCAGTCCCCGAGCTTCACATGGATTTCCAGGCTGGGATTAGTTCTGAACATGGCAGAATATAAAGAATCCTCAGCTAGTTGGAGAAATACGTTCACGATCAGACCTCAGGGAAGGAGACACAACATCAGATCCCATCATCAGACATGATTCCAGAAAGGAGTAGGTGGAGGAGGCAAGTGAAATCCCAAGTCAGAATTCTCCAAGGAACTCCGGACCCTGAAGTGTCAGGATGTCCAGGAAGATGCACAGCCAAGCACAGTGACAGTGACCAACAATGATGAGCAGAGGTGTACAGTCTGCAAGGCTGAAACTATCTAGGTTTATCTAGACTACAGACCTTCAAAATGGCTTCCTGTGTCATCCTTTAGCAGCATCAGATCAAAAGCTGGTTGAAGGAGTTGTTGGGTGTTTGTTAGCTGGGTCCTCATTAGCTGGCTGGACGGATGGAGAAGTGAGTAAACTGCTATCGCAAGATTACTCTGAGATAATTGTGTCACAAGAAATAGAACAAACATCACATCACTAGGGCAGTCCAGCATCTCATCCCGGAGTTTGGAAGAACAGAACCAGAAGCAAAACAGAGCAGCCCCGCCGAGGTTATGTTCTTCAGCCACGTCTGGCTCCTTCCCTAGGTTCCCTCCTTTAGGAACTACTCAAAGTGAGCTTCCAGCACACTTAGGAGCCAGTGAAAACACTGGTGTTTTAGAAGCCTGACAGACTTCAGGAGCCTTGAAAGGGAGCTGACGCAGTCCCCAAATATCTGAACAGTTCAAGTATCATTATATACGTATACTCATATATTTGTCCACATTTACTTATACTGAGGGAAAGGAGGACAAGAAAGAGACTGCTGGAAGAAACCGGTCACTCCACTGCCTGAGGTGACAAGTGCAGAACTGTGAGGCACAAGCACAGGTGCCAGTTTCAGCTAAGAGTTTCAGCTAAGAGAGTTCGAAGCCTGGAAACAGACAATATTTCTCTGTTGCTGCCTGAGGCAGAATTGCTTCTTCAGCAAAACTTTGCCTCTATACTAAAGGCTTTAAAGATGAGGCCCTTCTATCTAATGGAAGATAATTGGCTTTCCTTAAGGGAACCAATCACAAATGTCAATCATGTGTTTCTCCATGGCAACATTAGACCAGTATGTGACCAAGTAACTGATCACTATGGTCTGGCCACACTGGTACAGCAACAGCCAGCCCAGTCACCCCTCCACCCACTCTTACAAAGCTCCTACAGTAGAAAGAAAACACAGAAGTGCTCTTGGCTTTGCGATGCCAATTCCTTTGGCCTCCTTTCCAGAGTCTGGCAAGGTTCACAATACTCTGGATGGGATGAATGACTGGTTTGTAAAGTGCTGACAGGTGCGAGCCAGCTGAGAATGACCTACCTGGGTGATTCACACAGTGCCAGAGTGGCTTGCAGTACCCGTTCAGTGCATTCCAGCACCCAGGCCCAGCCCACCTGCCCATGCAGCCTGCTGAACTGCACACAAAGGCTAGGAGGCCTTTTATCGGTCCAGGGATCTTGCCCCAACCTGCCACACCTGGCTGGATGCAGCAGATTCCTTCACCAGTTGTTGTAAATGGCTTTTCGGCACAAGCCCCATGCTCCTCTTAAGCCGCATTTCGGTGCCATGGGAAAGCTTGCACACACCCCTTCCCTATGTTGGCCACGGGAAGCGCCCACAGCACACTGGAAAATCCTGCCTTGGGTGGCTCTAGCTCCACAGTCTGCCCTGCTGAGCTCTGGAGACTTGGCTGCTTTGACTCACTGACCCAGTCATGCCCAGGCTTGAGAAGCTAAGAACATGCCCCTTTGCTGTTTTATATGGTTTCTATTAAAACAAGGAATCATTGTCTTCCCCCAATGTTCCCTCACCAGTAAACTGGACTCCATACGATACTGGAGATGAAGGACTTGAACTCATACTTCATCTCGATACTGGCGATGAAGTGTGGACTGAACTCATTCCTATCTGCTTCCTTCTCCTTCTCAGCTCCATACAGAATGCTCTGGCTGTCCCGCAGCTTCTGTGTGTTGTCTTACTGCACAACTTCCCCATGAGCCAAGTGCTGATGATCATCAGCTCGCATAAGTGGACACTGGGAGCCAGGCTTCCACCTGCCAAGCTCTGGGTGGTGGAGGAGGACTCACCCTGCACCCAAACTCATCTGGTGCCTGGCACATGTGCGCCTTTGGTCTCAGGCTGTACAGGGAAGAAGAGAAGCAGGTGTCAGGAGATATGATGACAACTAACCCAAATAGGCAGGCCGGGGGGATAGAGAGATGTGGGGCTGCCTAGGGCAAGGTCAGATTGAAAAGAGGGCTACAGAGGAAGCAGAAGGTAGGAGGTTCAGGGACAGACTGGGGATGCAAGACAGCCTGGACGAGAGGCGAGGTTGGCTCTGAGCCATGTCTGCAGAGGGAGAAAGGAAAGGCGACCACGCATGCGACGATGTGAGTGCTGGAGGCTCCGAAACACTCCTGGGAGGTGTGAGTACACACTGGAGGAGCAGGAGCGGAGACATGCGCTGAGGGGGAGGGCGGCTCTAGCCATCTGCAACACTATACCAGCCTGGTCGCCTGGTGCTCACCCTGACCCTCCCCGTGGCTCCCCTGAGCCCTGGCTAGAGCCTGGGGCAGCTCCAGTCCTTTTTGCTCAAAATCCTAGGCACTCTGCTGTTGGCACTGAGGGAACCCAGAATCTTCACAGGGCTGTGAGTGTCCTCATTGGGCCTCTGTGGCCTGACTCTGGCCCCATGGCTGACTCTGCTCCAGTCAGACCCATCACCTACACTATACACATACGTACGCACATACACATGTACACACATGCACACACACACACGCACACACATGCAAAGCAGCACATACCTGCTCCAAGGGGCCTTTGCCCGCTACTTCTCCAAATGGAATCCATTCCAAACATCTGCTTCCTCCACGGCTAGCTTCAACCCCATCAAGGCTTGAATTTCTGAACAAGACCCACCTCGCTCACTCTACTTCCTACTGCAAGCTTCCCCAGCCCCCAAAGTCTCTCAGCTTCTCCTCTTTGGCTTGTCCACGTGTCTATTATTTGTTTACTTTTTATCACCTCAATTTCATCATGGGAGATAAGCTGCTCAGTGGCAGGAGTTGTCATGTTTTGTTGGTAACCACTTCCCAAGATCTGAATGAGTTTCTGGCAGATAGTGGGAGCTCCACAAGCACTGCATGAGTCAGTCGGCAAAAATGTGTTTGGACCCCGACTCTGATACTCCAGGCAGCTTTTCTAGGACACAAAGATTACAATTTTTAAGACTCAGTTTTTTTCATGTATAAAGTGGGAGACCAGTTTATACTTAATAGATTGTTCATGGTATTAACCAGAAGAACTTTATATAAAACATCTGGCATAAAATAGGCTTTCAAAATGTTAATTTTAACATTTTCAGGAGTGGTGCTAAGTATGTATTTCAAAAGTGATCACTTAGTTTGGTATTCTGAGTGACAAGAACCAGCAGACACTTGTAAGCACCAGCTCTGTGTATAGAGAAGAAGCCTCTACAACCATTAGCACCGCCGAGCTCAACATCGGGGTGAAGTACGGCAAGAGAGCTGTGCAGCAGGTATCAGGGGAGGAAAACCAGCAGAAATTAGCTTTGAATATGTGTTCTGACATAAATTTAATTAACAGAAAGTGGCCAGTAAAGTGGGGTCCCTGGCTATGTACCCTGCACGCAGCTTCGCTAACAGAAGCATCTTGCTCAACCATGGAGCAGCCTGAGTCTGGATGGTGCGGTGACCCATTCCTCGTGTCCATGCTTCCGGTTTAGGGACATTTAGCTGGCTGGGAAGCATATTCCTGGGTGTCCATGACAGTGTGCGAGCTGGTGACCTGATCCAGGAGGTGGCACAGGGTAGAAGAGCAGAAAAAAGACACAATCCCAAGTCTCTTTCCTCTCTTCTCTCTCCCTCTCTCTTTCCTGTCTGTGTCTGTCTGTCAGCCTATTGGTTCTGTCTTTTTGGAGAACATTAATACAGTTATACAGTTAGTTTCAACCCAAGACCTTATTCAAACATCACCAGTTTTTACATGCATTTCACGTAAAGGAGAGGAAGGAAAGGAGGGAGGGGGAGGGAGAAAGTACTGAGATTTTAGAACATATATAAAGATGAACTGTTAAAGAAAATCACAAAAACTTTCCCAAAGGTGATAAAATATCTAGTTTATTTCTCACAACATTCTCAAGCTAGGAATTAGTGTTCTAATTGTACAGATAATGTTTTGAAGCTCAGAAAAGCCAAGAGACTCACCTAAGAGGACTCAGCTTCCGGACCACAGGTAGGGCTGGTGCCCGGTCAGCCTGCGCTGTGCGGAGAGTAGGGCTGGGGGTGAAAGCTACTGGAAGTTGGCAGCGCTTTGCATTCAGATTCAGCCTACCATAGGTCAGCTTGCAGCTATAGAAATATTTTTCTTTAAGTATTAAATTGCTAATTTCCTAAATTCTATGCTAATATCTGGACTCCAGAATATCTGTTTAAAAATGTCAGAAAAAGGTTTCCTTTCCCTAGAAAACCCCATTGTCCTAATACTTAGCAGCCAGGGTCACCTCTTTGGGATGCCAGCTAGAGCTCTGCAGGGCAAAGAAAGGAAAATAAAAGGTGTAAAAATGAGGGACACAGAGAGAGGCTGCAGCGGCCTGGGAAGGATCCTGCCGGAAGAAAGTGGCTGTTGTCCTCCATCTGAAGCTCCTTGTTGTCGCCTGGTCTTCCTGAAAGCAGCGGGATCTGAACTTCAGCCAAGGGACAAAGGGCTTTTCTGGCTGTGAGAAGTAATTGTGGTCACGATGGGCCAAAAGCGGAGGGAAGCGTTGACGGGGCAGTTGGGCCTATCCAGTGAGCCTCGCGGCCTGCAGGATGCTGTTTAATTTGCAAGCACTTACCCTGCACCTGCTCTGCTTCGTGCTTACTCCCACGGTTAGGAGACAACCCCAGGACCCAGGGGGCACCCAGACTCCTTCCATTTATTCCTTTATTATTAATGTCTCATTTCTTTGAACAAAGAACTTAGCAGTTAAGAACATAGCCTTTGAAACAGAAGAGACTAGATCGCTAACACATGCAAAAGTATTTATTCAATGCCTGTTAGCAGCAGAGGTAGAGAAAATAAAGATCCCTATGCTCAAAGATATTGATTGGCCTAAAGAGCTGGAAGAGAGAATAAAAAGTAAGTATAACAAATAAATTTTAAGTATGTTAGACAGGAAAGAACTGTGGGAAAGAGGAGATATAGCAAGGTAAGGGCCCAGGTAACACGGGACCAGAGAATTTTGAATGAATGTCGTGTTAAGTGAGTTTGTCAGGGTATACCTTATTTTATTTGTATTTTTTAAGAGTAGGAAAAGCTTAAGAGAGAGAAGGGGGACCCAAAAGTGGGCTGTCCTGGCTTTATTTTAAAGCTACCTGGGAGCAAATGTTAAATAGCTGTGAGAGTGGGCTGGCCACGTGGATGTGGAGAGGTGAAGAAGACACCGTGCAGAAGGCCACAGCTAGGGACAAGACCTGGGGGAGGTCCTGCTCAATTTGTCCAGGAATGGTAAAGGAGCCTGGGAGGGAAGCTCACAGGGGGAGAAGAGAAGCCAAGGGAATTAAAGCCAGGGGCAGAGCACACAGAACCATGTGGGCCATGTCAGGTTCAGCATGTTCAGTGAGTGACACAAGCAGCCACAGCAGGATTTGAACATATAAGCATCAAATCTATCTCCAGGGGTGATTGTGGGAGTAGATCTCAGGGCAGCCTGCTTGGAAGACAATGGCCATAACCTGGGAACAAAGGATGGTAGTTGAGGTCAAGATAGAAAAAGTTGAAATGATGAGAAATAGGTGGGTTATGGCTATATTTTGAAGATAAAATTCCTAATGGTTGACTGTGGGTTCCAAGAGAAGGAGAAGAGGCCACGATAATTCTAAGGTAGTAGACTGAGGCATGATAACTAGTAAAAGGCTTAGTACAAGTAAGGTCTTGGGTTAGGATTTAAACTTTCATTTTCTTCTTTGAAAAATGGAAAATATTAAAATTGCATTATAGGAGTTCATGAATATAAAGAAATAATACACAAAAAAGTTCAGTTTACATAATAAAATGATTAACTGAAAGCAGGTACAAAGCCCCAGAAAGACACTTTGATAGACTTTGAGAAAGACTGCATACAGTTGGGGTAGAGTATGGAGGTAATAGAAATGAATAAAAGTTAGGTTTCTTCTAACTGCTATGCAACCTTTAGTAAGTCTTTTGACCTCATGAAACCTCAGTTTCTCAATATCTACGTGGTGGAGATGATATAGGGCTTTGACTCCTCCCCAGGCACTAACCTCTCAGATGCTATCAGAAGAAACTCTAGGGCAGCCCTGGCACAGCCTATGAAGTCCTAACCATGCAATTGAGAGATAGGAATTCAGGATCATGTCCAAGGACTCTTCTAGGTTTCTAACAGACCACAGACCAATGTTGTAGCGAAGAAATACAGACCATAATATTTGCATGATTTAGCAAAGAGGCAATTCCAAGTAAACTTCATGAGCTGAATGAATTCTTACTGATATTGAAGGCCTGAATATTGTTTTTTCTTATGCATGAGAGGCTAATGTCATGCTAGGGAAGGCCAACATTCAATTCCTGGTAGGCAGACAATTTCCTCCTTTGAAAATACAGAAATAGCGTTTCCACAGGCCTTGCTTCTTCCTAATGATCAGCTATTTGTTAAATGACAACCTGTTTTCTTTATCTTTACATTATATTATCCCAAAAACATTCATTATGTTTTGCCTCTTCTAGTAAAGACTGTCAGCGGTGATATTCTCTGCTTTTTTCCACTTTTCACCAGATGCTTGCGGGATAATGAATATATGTGTCCCTGAAATTCATACATTGTAGCCCTGTGTAGCACCGTTTGGAGATGGAGAAGTTGGGGAATGATTAGGGTTAGATGAGCTCATGGGGTGGACCCTTGGAATGAGATTAGTATTCCAAGAAGCAGAGCTCCTAGAGAACCATTTTCTTCTCCTTCTCACCACACCACAGAGAGGCCAACCAGTGAATGCAAGCAGGGAGCATGCTCACCAGGGCAACCATTAGTTGGCACTTTGATCACAAGCTCCTGACCTCTGGAATTTTAGGAAACACATTTCTGTCATCTAAGCCATCTGGCCCGTGGCATTTTATTTGTATGTTCCATGGCATTAGTTCAGTCTCTGACCTTTCTGAGTGAATAGCCCTTGAAATCCACTTTTTACAAAAAGTGCTGATGATTTGACTCTTTCTGTCTCCTCAAAATTAGTCCAAACTCCATACCCATTTACTGGCTATATCAAAGAGCTTTCCCACCCATGTGTCCCATCATTTATGTTCAGTATAAAATCTCTTCTCCCTTCCTCCACCCTCATCCTCCATTTCTAACTTCTATTAATGTCACCACCAACCTTCCAGTGATCTAAATTAACAAACTCAAGATTCCATTTTATGTTCTTGTTTCTTTCTTATAAATACTGCCAATTGACAATCCTATTGTCAATCCTCTTGTCAAATTATCCTATTTGATTTACAAGTTTTGTATTCATTTTCCTACCCTATTTCTAACTGGCTATGCTGTTTAAAAGCTTAAATCCTGTCAGTCCTCTAGACTATTACATTAGTCTTCGAATCTCAGACTTTAGTTCCTCTTTCTTCAAGTCATCATTCACAGTCTTCCAGATGAATCTTTAGGTGTAAATCTGATGATATCACTCCTCTACTCAAAACCTACGAGTTCTCCACTGCTGGAAAATAAGGTCAGACATGTATTTCTCATTTCAGTTTTTCCTCAGATTGGATTCTATCTATCTTCCCATCTTTAATTTTCACTACTCACCTTTATAGACACAACAGACAAGTCTAAAGATGATATTCACTTGCCACTAGGGACTGCCTCTGGCTTATTCCCTTTGCAATATATCTTTGAACTTTGCTTCATATTCAAATCTTTCAAGGATCATGCTAGATCAAACAAACTCTTCTCTGGATGGTATCTCCTCCGATCTTTTCTCCCCTTTCTTTAAATATGTTCTAGGCTTTTAGTGGCTTGAACTTTTTACTAGTTATTTTTTATCACTAGGACAAATTATCTAAGCCCACAGCTCAAAAAGGAAAGGTTGACTTAGCACACAGTTTACAGAGGGTTTAGTCCATGGTAGACTGGCTGCAAAGCAGAAATGACATGATAAAAGGGCCTGGTGAAGAGTGGCTGCTCACCCCACAGTAGCCAGGAAGCATAGAGAAGGGAGGAGGAGCCAGTGACAAAAATGCACCCTTCCTTGACACATCTTCAGAACCTACTTCACACTAAGAGCTAAAGAACCTGAACTGCCCATAAATGAACCCCCTGACAACTATGGTGTCCCATGATCCAGCCACCATTCAAACGGGCAGGACTTTTGGACAACATTTAAACCTGAAGCATAACAACTTCGCTATTGTAGAAGTTTCACTTATCTATGTTTCATCCCTGGTAATTTCAGTGTTTATTGTGTTCTATTTGTTTGAATAATTCTTGCTGCTATGGGAAATAATCATCCTCATTTTAGTGACCTCACTTAATAGAAGATTTTTTTCTCGTTTTTTCTCAGATAAGAATTTGATGATTCTCAGTGATACACTGTTTCCTAGCATGCAGGTGGCTCAGAACTTGAGCCTAGGCATTGTAAAAACAAACCAACAGAAAACCGACATGAGTCTACCTGCCTGATGGACAATTTTCCTCTACACAGGGATTCGGGGGCCTGGGCTTTCTCCCTCTCTCTTTCTCTCTCTCTCTCTCTCTCTCTCTCTCTCTCTGTCTCTCTCTCTCTCACACACTTTCTCTCTCTCCAGTAAAAAGGCAAATGGTGAAATTTTAATCATGGTCACCTGAACACACATATCACATATGATCTTCTGCCAGAGCCAGGAAGTTGGTCCTTAACTGTTACAAAAAGTTGAAGTAAATTAGTCTCTGGTTGGGTTGCTGGCACATTCTCAGAGACAGCCCTATTCCATGGGATGACAAGAGCAAAGTATCGGTGGGGACTTAAATATCCTCTTTACATGCTAGTTCATAGAGGATACGCTGTATCAAACACATAGTTGGAGATGGGAATATTTAAAATTATCATCATTTCATTATCTAAATGGCCCCTTCTGTTTAATGAATTATATATAGGCCTAGACATATAGTTAAATACAGATATAATTTCTAGCACAAAAAATCTTTTCATTATAAATAGAACGATTTTTGTTTTTGAAGTGAGGAAACTTTGTTTCAAAGATACTAAGGAATAATCGTAGTATAAGCACCACTCAGTGAGCCCTGATTAGGAAACAGGTTGCAGATTTCACATAGAAGATTACCCAAGTTTATAAGCTGCTGCATAGAGTTTTCAACCCAAGCCTTTCTGATTCTAATGCACACATTCTACTCATTACTAGTGCAATCTTTCCCTCATGTTACACAGCCGAAATATACATAATAATAGAAGTTAGCATTAATAGCATGCTTCCTACTTTGCCAGCCTCTATTTTATGACTTTTTATATATGTGTAATATGTAACTCACAACATATTATGATAAGATTTTATATATAAACATATGTAGTACCTGAAGATGTACTATATATAAACACATACAAATATACTGTATACATATGGAGTACAGGCTATATAAATATATATATATATATGAATATACATGCATAGATATATACATGTATACACATGTACATGGATATTATGTGACATATATATTGGTCATATATAATACATATAGTATGTATGTATGTATGTATATATACACACACATGCCCACTTTACAGTGTCATTTTTATGTCCTTTATACAGATGAGTAAACTGAGTTACAAAGACTCTGAAAAATTCATTCAGTCTCACACTGAGAAAGTAAAGCTTTTAGTAACTTTAACTTTTATTAGTACTCTATTTTTAACTTTTATTTTGTTATATTTATTGATCCCATTCATCATAGGGAATTTGCACCTATACACAGTATATCTTAATTCTTTCTCATTCTCCTTCCTGCCTTCAACCCCTCCACATCTCCCCATTCACAAAAGCTAAAAAAATGAAAGCATCAGTCCTTTGCTGCTGAATTTGGGCACCTGGAGTGCCAAGCATTAAGGCTGCTCACCCTCTGGGTGTGGCCACTAAGGACAGAATTCCGTTCACCATGATCTTCCCAGTACCTGGCACCATGAGGCACACTTCAAGAAATATCTGTTGAACTGAATTGATGAAGTTCAGGGGAAATCATTACCAAGCGTAGGGCAACTGTTGAGTCTGTGAGGTTAGAAGAGCAACAGTTTCTGCCAAAAAAAGAAAATAGCCTGGCATTCAAGAAGCAGATTAAAGTCTGAGTGTTTGGTGAACTTCTCACTGTTTGTCTTTCTGGGAAACTTCAGGTGTTTGGCTGAGGTCCAGACACGGCGAGCTGAGTGCAGTAAGAGGCCATTCTACATCGTCTGGCTGTGCAAACAGCGTTGCAACCCTCTTCTCATATGCTTCTCTGCAGCCAAACATTGCTGAGGGACTCCAAAGGCAAGAAACACATTTTCTGTTTGCAATTGAAGCTTTGGGAGAACATCTGAGGTAGAGTGAAGCCCCATATCTTCTATGTTTAAGACATAAGTAAAAGCAGTGTCTATGTGAAGAACTTCTTACAATTGCTTGATAAGGTGATACAAATTCATGTTAATTAGAATAATAATAAAATAATTAATGCTGGAGCATTGGATAACACAAACACAGTAATATTCTGTATACTAGTTAATCCACCCAAATTGCATCCCGTTAAAGTTTACCCATTTTCTCCAAGTGAAAGGACAATGTCCACTGGTTGTTTATTTCTACTTTTGTCAGTGCTGTGTTTATTTTGAATGTAAGATAATATTTAAGCTTTCCATGAAGATGGCAAAGGAGGTCACTCTTTGTTCTCCTATTCTAAACAAATGCACAGATATGTGTGTGTGTGTGTGTGTGTGTGTGTGTGTGTGTGTATGTGTGTGCCTGCGTGCATAGAAATTGAGGGAAGGGGAAGACCTCTCTCCTTTGAGGAATAAAATACACAAATGTGTGAGAGGGGATCTTGCAGGAGCCTCCAGAGTTTGACTCTAGAGTCCAGCAGTGAGCCTGAGGCCCCAGCTCTCCAGTGTAACTATATATAACTAGAGTCATCCAAGTTGGGAGCCAGGACTGGATCCACTGCTCAAAGCAGGTATACAGTTTTCCCACTTATGAACAGGGGAAAATTCCCATGCCCCTCCCCTCCCTGTGGACCATGAAATTTACCTCTTTCAGGCCTAAGGGGCCTTTGGTAATACAGGTACTAGCTCATAAGGAGGAATGGAACCAAGCAACATGCTGACTTGCAGACTAGACCTACAATATTACCAATACCAATGTATATAGAATACTGTTCTTCAAATGCTCTGGAGAGAACTAGGGGCCTACATACAGGCCCAGGAGAAGGTAGTTGTCAAATGATTAGGGAGTAATACAGATGAAAAGAGAAGAAATAAATGACATGCTTTCCTTAACTTTAAAGCTAATCCTAGCCCTCTCTCTTAGACTAACCCTAATGAGATAAAAACTAGTGATCAGAAATGGTAGACACCTCTAATGTTGCAGGCATGTGTGTAAAAAGGACAGAAGGATGGATGCAATGTGCAGATAGGAAGAAGCTCGGTTCCTGGAAGACTTTCTATGCCCCAAGTGACATAACTATGCTTCCTGTGCCCAGTCATGCCCAAGACTACAAGCTGGAGGCTCATCATTGGAGCCACTGATTGAGAAGATTCTGGACTCAAGAATATGGGCACAACCGAGGGACAGACACAGAACCAAACATACTGGAGAGAAGAACACAGCTGTCTTGGCCACTCTCAGAAGCCCATTAGCTAAATCTTAAGAATTCTAGAAAAATAGCAGATAGACAAAACACAGAAAAAAGTTACAAACAATACAAGAATTTCCTAGAATTGAAGAATACAGCCTAGAGATAGGTAAGCTCTACTTAAGGTGTAGGATGATCTGCATACATAAAATTCAGACAGAGTCTCTCCAGGGTTCAGTGCTCAAAAATTGACAATATGAGGGAAAAAATTGTAAATGCTCGTACATCATAGTGAGATTGAATTTGTTTGCATAACCCCGAAGTCTAGAAAATAATGGAGGGACATACTCAAGTTACAAGAAATAATGATTTCTAAACTTAAAAGTACATACATGAGCAAAGCATGAGTCAAATGTGGAAGGAAGACAAAGAGTTTCCACACCTAGCAACGTCTTCAAAAAGAATCTGCCACAAATTCCTATTCAGAAAGAGACTAAATGGTGTTTTCCAGCACATAGGACAGCAACTTAAAAAGAGAAAACAAAAGATCTAAAACTCCAGGAAGGATGCAAAGGTATTTTTCATGATAATGATAAAAGGATGCGCTCAGGGACAGCTGTTATGCACAAACCTTGGAGCAATCATGTTGGGCTTTGGGAAAGATACATTTGTCTTTCTGTCCGATCTCTCTCTCTCTCTCTCTCTCTCTCTCTCTCTCTCTCTTTCTCTCTCTCTCGCTTTCTGAATATACTAAAAAGCGAAAGCAAGGTGAAAGGGGACAATGTTGAGATTGTAACAAAAAAGTAAGGAAACAAATCTTATATATATGGGGGGGGTGGTAGGGTGGGTGGGGCTATGGGAAAAAATGAGAATTAAGTTGTGTCTTATACTGGTACAAATCCCCATTATGGAGTGCAATCATG